>JAXBDA010000015.1:0-173705 GCA_036023075.1 Gaultheria prostrata | reverse complement strand
CTCCGACAGATCTGCGGCAAACGTAGACGCCGACAAAGGGTACAATCGGGAAAACGGTGGAGTGGCGGTGAAGGGAGTAGGGTGGACTAGTTGCGCGCGCGCGCGCGAGAGAGAGAGAGAGAGAGAGAGAGAGAGAGAGAAGTGGGACGGTGGCGAGAGGGTTGACTGGTGGCGAGAGAGAGAGAGAGAGACTGTGAATGGCGTGAAGGTAGAAGAGGCAGAAGTGGGACGCCCAGAGAACCTTTCCAGATCTGAAAATGATTTTTAGGGTTTCGGTTTGTTTAGTTGGGTGGGGTAAAATCGTAAATTCCTCTGGACCCTTCATCTCATATACAGTACATTTCCATTTTATCATTATCTCATTTTATCATTTGAGATTGGGAGGAGTCAGATTTTATCTTTGGCAAAAAACCTAAGGTGGAAAATTTTTACACTTTACTCACTGAACAGTCATTCCCCTAACTTTATTACGTTCCCGTCCTCTCTTATCTCCCTCCACTTTCTAGGGTTTCATTCTCTCTCCCTTTAACAGTGGCGGCCATGGCGAACTACGACCTCACTCCACGAATCGCGCCGAATCTGGACCGTCACCTGGTTTTCCCGATCCTCGAATTCCTTCAGGAGCGTCAGCTGTACGCAGATGAAGACATACTCAAAGCCAAGATCGAGCTCCTCAACAACACCAACATGGTCGACTACGCCATGGACATCCACAAGTCTCTCTACCACACCGAAGAGGTCCCTCAAGGTCTCCCTCTCTCTCTCTCTCTCGATATAGATATAGTTATGTTTGTGTGTGTTCATGAATCGATTTTTGTATGTACGTTTTGTGTATGAAGGGATTTTCTAGGGTTTTATCTTTACGTAGATTCTGCTGTGCTTGATGTAGCTTACTTGGAGATGTTTTGATGGGACACAATGGCGTTAGCTTAAAATTAAAAGTCTTTGTTTCATGTAGCTATTTTCATATGTAAGTTTTGGGTATGAAGGGTTTTTCTAGGTTTCTTTATTTACGTGATTCTGGTGTGCTTGATGTGGCTTATTTGGAGAGAAAGAGGAATTGGAGATATTTTGACGGGACACAATGCCTTTGCTTAGAATTAAGAGTCTTTTCATTTCTAGTTTGTTTAGTTGGGAGTGGAGGGAGTGCAACCTAACCCTTGATCTTTTCAATAAATTTATATATTACAAAATGTATATTTACTTGGCTGGTGAGCCCATGTCAAGACCTATGGCTGGTGTTGCTTCTTACGAAGCCGAAACACCTTTTAGTGTCCAGAGCCTCAGTATAATATGGATGAGACTGGAGAGTCCTGTTGAGGATCATTGGCAATGCCTTTTGGTGTGGGAATGTGAAAATTATCCATAGAATTCCAGGTCTATTTGAGTATAAAGTAGCTGCATGATTTTGTCATATTTGATTCTCAGTATATTTTCAAAAATCACATCCCTTGTCCTGTGTATTTATTTGTGGGGACAAATATTATCAAATCATGGAACTACAGTTGTCGCTTGGTTCTATTTTGTGTGGGTGAATGATCTACCTACTGAAACAGAACTGGATGGAGCAAATCATCAAAGTTGGAGCCATGTTGGGCTCTCAACCGCACCTTCCTGTCCATAGCTGGAATGGTGAAAAGCCGGTCTGGTGTATATGTTTTGTGCTGGAAGGGTGCTTTATATGTTGTTTATAACGTTTTTTAGTTTTTTCTTTTCTTTTTTTTTGGTGTTGCAGAGATGGTGGAGAGGAGGGTGGAAGTGGTAGCGAGGTTGAAGGCACTAGAGGAGGCAGCCGCCCCGTTAGTTACGTTTTTACAGAATCCAAATGCGGTTGGGGAGTTGAGGGCTGATAAGCAGTATAATCTTCAGATGCTCAGTGAACGATACCAGGTTTGTGCTTTTGGATTTGTCTCATTTGACCCTGCTGAATTAGCTTGGTTATTTGTTTCTTTTCTATTTTTCAGGGGAGAAAAAGATAAGAATATTGTCATCAAATCACGTGTAAATACATTGTGGTAAAGAAATCCAAAAATATTACAACTGATATAAATTCTGGAGACAGAGGAAATATTACAAGTGATATAAATTCTAGAGATATGAGAATTTGAGTAACGTCTGTCTAAGGAATTACTGGTTTGTGTTTTACTCGACCTAAATGAACGCTGTCACTGGGAATAGGTTAGGATTGAAAGAACTTTGGTTGTATGAGAATGGTTAAAAGCAAGCTATTTAAATTGAAGAAATTTGAAGTTTAAAGAACAATGTGCTGGGAATAGGTTGGAAGTTTGGTTGTGGTGTCAGGTTAAAGTTGAGGGTGGAAAACCATTTGTTTCAAGTCACCTTCTTCATACAGATCCTCAGCATAAAATGCTTCTATAGTTCTGATATATTTTCTTCTGCATAGTTTTGTGGACAGTTCTTTTTTACTTCTTTTGTTCTTGTACTGTTGCTTTGCCGACCCAAATTAATTGGGACTTCAGGCTTGGTTTGGATTGGTTCTTGTACTGTTGCTGTATAGGGCTTATTGTTTTGCCCTGTCTCTGTTTGTTGGGCGCTCTTGTTTGCCTAGCATAGTACATGGGTTGCATCTCCCTATTTTATGCTTCCTAATACATTTCCTTATGAAGATAACACAAACGTATCTAATGATCCTTCACTTGTCCTTTTCTTAGTATGCTTTCATTATTGCAGATACTTAATGCTCTTTGCATGTTTTAAGCTCACTACACTATAATTTTCAATCAGATTGGTCCAGAGCAGATAGAGGCATTATATCAGTATGCCAAGTTCCAGTTTGAATGCGGGAACTATTCTGGTGCGGCTGATTATTTGTATCAGTACAGGGCCTTATGCACAAACAGTGAGAGGAGTCTGAGTGCATTATGGGGAAAGCTAGCAGCTGAGATATTGATGCAGAACTGGGATGTTGCGCTTGAAGAATTGAACCGGTTGAAGGATATTATTGACTCAAAGGTTTATATCCTGCATGAACTGTTGTATGAATTCCTTGTTTGAAATGCTTTTGTAATGGCAAGTCGTTATTTTTTGTGCAGAGTTTTGCATCTCCTCTGAATCAAGTGCAAAGCAGAATATGGCTGATGCATTGGAGTCTTTACATCTTTTTCAACCATGACAATGGCAGAACACAGATCATCGATCTCTTCAATCAGGACAAGTATGGTGTCTGAAATATTGGTCTTCAGTCTAGATTCTTATTTTCGTTGTTTGTTTGATGACAATTTCTCCATGCTTCAATCCTAGGAATGAAAATTTACCTAGAAGAACTGGGAACTGCTAGGACCTTCCCCCAATGTGACAGGTTGGATAAAATATAATAGGGGTGGGATGCTATAGGAAAAGAAGCTTACCCTTCATTATTGGGGGTGACGCAATAGGTATGATAAACTAGTGCAATGCAAGTGCTACGGAAAAGGAATACAAAAGATTAGGAATGTTGGATTCATGTAATCCGTATGTAGAAAAGAAAAGAAAAAAATCAAAAGCCAATTAAAGATTTGAAATGTATAATTTATTGATTTGCTGTCCTTACCATTTTTTTTGCTTGGTTCGCATGGTTCTCACAAGACAAAATCACTCTTTTAAATGCATTGTACTCCTAGACAGTTTAAAGTCTGATAGAGCATAGTACTAATGAATGAAATATATGGGAACCCCAGTACTTTTTCCCGCTTGTCCATTAGGACATTTTGGTCTTATCATTAAAGCCCCGGATCAGTTTGTTATGTTCTCTTATTTACTGCACAACCCCATCTTGACCATCGCCTATTTGGTTGCCAGCTGTACAAGAAGCAAAATGTTGAAGCAACATTGTTTACTGTTGTTGAGCATTGATGTTTCCATTGAGTTGCCTGTGTTGCAACCCAACCTCTTACTTTGATTACAATTAGTCAAAGGCTTCCCCTGTAGTGCGTGCGCTCCTATTTCTCATATATGTGCTGGTTTAATATCCAAATCTGGTGTCCCCTATCACTTTTTCATAAACTTTGCCAGCACAGCAATTTCTAGGAGAGATAATTACCAATTATGATTGATACCGAGCAATTTTTAGTCTCAAATTAGTTCCCCTCAGCGTATGCTTGCTTCTTTCTCGTAATCCGCAAAGCTTTATTATTGATGCAGTTTTATAAATTTTGGCTGTCATCTACCAGTGTTTCAGATGATAAACAATTATGTTCTTCCAGGTATCTAAATGCCATCCAAACAAATGCTCCCCATCTTTTACGGTATCTAGCGACTTCCTTCATTGTCAACAAAAGGAGAAGACCTCAATTCAAAGATTTTATAAAGGTTATCCAGCAAGAGCAGTATTCCCATGAAGATCCCATCACGGAGTTTTTGGCATGTATATATGTCAATTATGACTTTGATGCGGCCCAAAAAAAGATGAGAGAGTGCGAAGAAGTAAGCTTCTTTTTCATTGAAGTGTTCTCTTTTCGCCATTAATATTTTTCGATGTTGGCTGTTAAGTATACTTTATAATTTCAGTTATCTGTGCCGCAGACATGCCGTCTGCCCGACCAAGTAACTGGAAACGAGAATAAGATAATTAGATGTTATATTTTGGAACTAATTTTCCTGAAGCTTGAAACCTCTGGAGAAAGTAAAAAATAGAGGTGTTAAGTGCTCTTACTCCTTGATCCCCATTTGGTTCCTATTATTTTGCCACTAAAAATGCTTCTGCTGTACTGATCAAGGAGTATCTGGTGTTCACATCTTATGGTCATATGGTTTTAGTTGCAAATTTGTGATGACATTTTGTTTCCTTGTGTTTGTTTGGCTTTCTATTTCTTAACTTATAATGATTAATGCTTGCTGAACATGGTTATTGTGTAGGTAATATTGAATGACCCATTCCTTGGCAAACGAGTGGAAGAAGGCAACTTTGTACCGTTGAGGGATGAGTTCCTTGAAAATGCGCGTCTTTTCATCTTTGAGACTTACTGCCGAATACATCAGCGCATTGACATGGGGTATGTATCTTGTTTGTGTATTTGTATGTCTTTGGTTCATTTACTAACTTTCTAATGCTTCCTGTCTTTACTTTTTCTCTGTTTTTTGAGGGAGGGATGTATCAATCAAACTTTGGTTTCTTTCTACCTTCTCTAACTTCTATTGAAGAAAAATGAAAACGAACTGTTCTTGTTTCTTTTTGTTGGAAAGATGTTCATATTGATAATATGGACCAAGGTCAGATATTTTTACCGGAAATTGAAAGTTAGGAAATAGTATGCTGCTGAATTGATATTTTTACAAAGTTGGTGTGCATGCACTTATAAGAATCCCAAAATACTTTATATTTTGGAAAATTAATTTGAGAATACGTTATTGGGTTGTTTCTGGAGAGACCTCTGAGCATTATTTTTGGAAGCAAACATCCAATGTGTGTCGTATACTCCCTGGATTTCTGGAACGAAACTGTCTATTGAGCACAGGTGTTTTTGGTTTGTTTACAAATAAAGTTTTTAGACAAGGAAGTTGCTTGCAACCCATCTGGAATTCCATTTTCCAAAGATTAACTCATTCATCCGGATGGTGGTGGATTCCAGTGTGCTTTAATTACTTGTGATCTTTACTTTGAATTTTTTTCTTTCTTTCTCGGCAGGGTGCTTGCAGAAAAACTAAATTTGAACTATGAAGAGGCTGAAAGATGGATTGTGAATCTTATTCGAACATCAAAGCTTGATGCTAAGATTGATTCGAAGTCGGGAACTGTTGTCATGGAACCTAATCATCCCAATGTGTAAGTCCAACATCATTTACTTCCTGACCACCTTTTTGGATTCCCTCCTTTTTTAAAAAAAAATTCCGTGTTATTTTTTCCGACCTATTCTTTTGTTTTGGGTTCAGGTATGAGCAGCTTATTGACCACACCAAGGCAATGTCAGGACGCACTTACAAGCTAGTTAGTCAGCTTCTAGAACAAGCTCCGGCACAAGTTGCTCGATAGATTTTGGCAGCACTTTTATGCGCACCTTTCTATCAAAGAATCAAAGATCCACACAAACCTTGGGGAAGAGGTTGGGTCTCACTCCCTGTGGGATTGTGTGCACACATCTTATTCGCCCTAGATTCGGCATATTAATTTCAATGTTGAGGTTTCTAAGAATTGCTTTCGTGGTGGCGGGATTCAGAACTAGCTCAAGTCTCCTGTTTTTTGTTTTTTTTTTTCAGAGATGGAACTTAATATTTATGCTAGCAAATTGGAATTTCTGCCCAAAATTGTTCCATGTTTTTGTTGCGTGTTCTTTAAGTTTTTTTTTTTTCTTCTCCCGCTCAATTCATTTCAGATTTATTTTTTATTTTTTTTGGTAATTCGGAAATGCTCATTTCAGATTTATGCCAATGTTGCAACCCGTGCCACAGCTGTCCGGAGCATGCTTATATAATTTTCGGAACAGTAAATTTCAAAATTGGTAGTATTCGACAGTAAAGTTTTGTTAGATTGTAGTAGGTTGTATCTACTAGTAAGTATTTCGAAAACTACAAATTGAAAAGCATCCTGTATGGAATCTGGCTCTAACGAATATCGTTATTGCTTAAAGTTTCCTTGGAAATCATCCAATAAGAAGTAAAATTTTGTAAATGCTCAAAGAAAGTGCTCTCCTTCCCTATCCCTATCGGATCCAGGGGGCTTGTAGCGAGCAGACCATTGATCTCCGCAATCGATTAACCAGACCATTATCTCCGCAATCGATGGTTCAGATTTGTCGAAGTACTCTCATCGGTAAAAGTATATTCTTAAAGGTAAGAGTACACAAACATATCTGAACCATTGATTATCAAAATGGACGGCTCGGATGCTCACTACACGCTTGTAGTGAGCTTCACTATAAGACTAGGGATGGCAATATCGACCGAACCGATGGGTACCTGAACCATAACCGGTTTTTTTTTCCCGAACCATAACCGAAATATTCCCTGTGGGTGTGGGTATGGTATAGGATGTGAGATAACCGAATGGGTCGGGTTCGGTTCGGTTCGGTTCGGTTCGGTTCTGGTTTGAGCTGATAACCGAACCGTTCCCCGAACCGAACCAGACATGTATAATTACAAAATTACCCTTCATATGTAGATGTTTAGCCTGTGTATAGCTTCAATGCATTGAATTTCTACTAGATGTATATTAGTTTTGCATTTAAAATATCTAGATACATATCTGCATTCCTTTTTAATTGACGGATCTGTGGCATTTTCAGTTTAACTTGTTTTCATATTTAAATTTCATTCATAATTATTTCGTTGTTATTTTGTTTTCTAATTTAACGGGGAGTACCCGAACGGAACCGATCCCCTATTGGTTCAGTTATGGTTTCAATTTCCTCTACCCGTTCGGGTTTTGATTCGGTTCTAGGTACCCATATAATTTCAAGTAATGGGTTCAGATTTGGCAATACCCAAACCGAACCAACCCATTGTCATCCCTATACAAGACTTCCGGGTCCTATCCTACATAATCTATAATAGCAAAACTGGATTTACCAAACAAACTATATGCGAAGGCGAAAACAGCTCCTAATAATGCATTTTCGAAGCTCGAAACTAGGCCTGTCAATGGACCGGATTGGAATCCGATCCAAATCCGAAATAGCTCAAATCCGATCCGAATCCGAACTCACAAAATCCGAAATAAAAAATCCGAATCCGAAAACCCGGATATCCAATCCGAAAATCCGAGTACAATCCGTTTTTTTTTTTTTTTTTTACCTACAACATTTTCATAAGGCAGGGTTTGTTAAGTGTGAGCACAGTTTAGAAGAAAATGAAGTGTGGTCCCTTTTTACAAATATTCATTTGCTACTACGCTGAGGAAATTTGTGGAGCATGACGGACAACATGATGTATTACTCTTAATTATATTGTGATTTATTGATCCACATTTTGTAATTTATTGATCTCCCTTGCTACGGTCTGTATTTGTGTTTTATAGTGTGAAAGGATAGGAAATTATAAACTTCATTGGATTCTGAATTGGCTTTCTTAGGAGGTGCTTGAATAAGCTATTGACATTCCTTTTATGTTATACAGACATTTTTTTCATCTTATTCGCTGATTGTCATACATGAATGATTGGGTGAATTAGAGGTGGGTACAAT
Organism: Gaultheria prostrata; assembly: GCA_036023075.1. NCBI lineage: Eukaryota > Viridiplantae > Streptophyta > Magnoliopsida > Ericales > Ericaceae > Gaultheria > Gaultheria prostrata. The sequence continues at coordinate 165,591 of JAXBDA010000015.1, read as the reverse complement.
TGAATGGTTGGTTTAGATTTTATGATCAAATTTTGTTCGATGGAGTGCCTTCAGACACGGGTCATTCGCTAGTCTTTGATAGAGCAACAAACTAGCACCGGGCCGAGTCACAAAAGCATCCAAAAGACCACAGATGAGCATATGGTCGCAACCAACCCAACTAAGCAGATGGTATACGTCCCACTCAATGGAAGTTGTTCTAACAAATGGAATTGACTTCGTTGGTGGAAAGAATAGGAATTCTTTCATCGAAACTTTTGAAAAGATGAAAGAAAACTGTATATACATTCGCATAGGTAATGGTTATGTAGCTCCATCAGTGCATGATCAGAAGTGCAGGAATTCACCCATTAGGTACATCCGATAAAATTGGAACGATAAAAGGCAAGTGCTGGAATTTAACCGTCGCATTTTGAAATCAAATTGGAAGTGAAATCAGGCGTAAAGTGCAAGGGTGTAAAGTCAATTTTACCGAAAAACATTGGTTTTCAAGAAGGAATCCACCGCTGCAAATTCCAAACAAACATGCTGAACGTTATTTTGAATACCTGCATACTGCATAGATTTAATTTAAGGCCACAATGGCTAACATCTAACAAGTTTAATTTAGGACGTCTGGCCAAATGATAAATTAATTTGCCATTTTCTAACAAGTTTTGGCTTGCAAAGTGAATTAACGACCCCCAAAAGTGTTTTGTTCAAAAAAAATTCAAAATTGATTTCGGATCGGATTCTTATCGGATAAAATCCAATAAAATCCGAATCCGATTTGAATTACCGGATTCGGATTATCGGATTATCAGATTGGAGTTTTTGGATTCGAATTTTTCCGGATCGAATTCAGATCGGATCGGATTAAATCCGGTCCATTGACAGGCCTACTCGAAACCAAGTTAAAGTTAACAAGAGAGCTCTTTTTTATTTATCAACAAGACCGCTCACTGAGAAAAATTTCCATAACTCTCTAGATAGAGAATCCATCACATTCACTACTTAGAATCCATCAAAACAAGTCACCTTACATTCAAAATAACCATATATTAATAACCAAAGTTGTAGTAGTATCTACATCCAAAAATACATAAAAATTTCACATCTTTGTATGCACTATCCTATTCCAACCCACTTCAAGACAAAATTATGGGGTTATAAAAAGGGAATTCCCTGTTCTTTTCTTCATGGGAATATCCCAGCTGAAGTTGGCATCAAAATTGGACTAGGAGTTGCGAATTAATATCACAGAAGCCGGCCACCTCCCACCAATCTTCATGGAAGTTTTCTTTCTCACTTCTTGGCGCATGCCCATGAAACTTGGAATGTATGTCAATTGATCTTTCTTTTTCTTTTTCTTCTTTTTTAATGATCACAACATACTTACCGGTACAAAATAACACTGTTCTACATCTTCTTGCCATTAATCATCGTAATAGTAGTACCTATAGCCCTGCCGATACTGCTGATTCGCAGTGGTTCTAGAGGGCGAGTTGTAAGAATCAGATGATCCTCTGAACCCTCTGCTTACATTCCTCTCCTTCTCATTCCTCAGTTCCTCCTGAAGGTCATACTGTGAACGCTGCACAGAGGAAATTAATAATTATTTTTTAGACCAACAAAACACTCGTCGAAGATCGGAAAGGGTTCTAGTACCACATGTATCAGATTGAGGGCAATGACTATGGCAACCTTTTGTTACAACGTAACAATGTCAATAAGCTTCAACCACAATTACATAAATTGAACCCATAATTGTGAAATAACAAGGTATTGCATTAGGAGGCCTTTCAAGTCATGCAATGAACAAATATTGCAAAGAGTTTGAAGTGCCAAAGTTAGTGCTTACCTCAAACTGTGATCCTATCTGGTGGTTTGAGTTCATATAAATTTGTCAACTTAAAGACTATTTGATTTCAATAGAATGAAAGCCAATACATTCAAACCAAGACTTGCTACAAATCAGGAAAAACACAAAATGAGCCAGTGCCCCACAAAAAATACCTCAAAACATTACTTATTGCACTAGTAGCATACCTTAGTGGGGTCTGAAAGTACTGCATATGCCTCTCCAATCATTTTAAAAAGTTTATCAGCATCCTTGTGGACTTCATCAGCTATTTCCTTCCATAATTTCCCATCATCTCCACTCTCACTTCTTGCCAGGAATTGACCAGCCTACATTACAATAAACTCATTTAGAAGATGGAAAGGACGACGCTGAAAAAACAAATAACTGATAAATACGAAGACCTTGTCTGGATGATGTTTCAGCGCTGCTTTCCGGTATGCCTTCTTTATTTCAGATGCTGAATCAGATTGTTTAATACCCCTGAAATTGAAATGCTGAAATGAGGAATGGCTTTTGGCTCCTGTATTAAGTTTCTAGATGTCCTTTACCAATACAGGCGATACTTACCATTAAAAGAACTAAGATACCTAACAGAAATTTTGTAGATAGCATGTTGAGCAGGCACAAACCACATAAAACCGCAAAAGAGGAAAAACAGAGGAAATAGCCTACAAACACTAAACCAAAAACCCCTAAGACATCCTGACGAAAGATCCACCCACAATTACTAAATGCTTCAATAAAACTTCTTTACAGAAAAATCAAAAGATAACCGTATGTCATGTAGCAGAGTGAGGGACTGTGCAAGCCTGATTCCAAAATACTACTACAATTCATCAAACGATGTGTGAAAGTTAAATATGACAAATGTAGATACATCAGGCACCATATTTTGGGAACCACACAATTAAAAATCCAACCAAGAGTTATGAATTAATTTCACAGAAATCCAAGACAATAAAAATCAAAATGCAACAGGAAACACTAAAGTGGATGACTTACAAAATGAGGTAATGATCCAAGGACATTTCCTTTTTTGCCTTTTCTTCCATGGAAGAATGGCGGCGACGAATTTGAGTTAATTCTTCTTGAGATTGCTTTTCAAGAAGAGATATTAGCATCTGAAGGTCACTGGCTGCTTGATCATAGTCTCTAATTTTCTCATGTAACGTGGCTCTTCTAGAAACTGCCTGCACAACGATAGGCTCAATCAAGCACAGAAGTTACCAACCTGTAAAGAATAGTAGTTTGGAAGAATTGTCCAAAAATCCCACTCCAAACTTGTGACAAAACAGCACATGCGTAATGGATAAATAAACCAAAGAAATCATATCAATTTTAGGAGTTTTAGTACCAGGAAAAAGGTATAAATGCTGAAATGCAATAAAAGTTCATAATAAGTGAATTTTTCGTCTAGTTACTCCTATTTTTTTTCTCCCTGCCAATCACACGTAAATTCTTAACCACCTATCCTCAGTTAGCCAGAGTACGCACAAATGTTAAAGCACTTACTTCTAACAGTTAAGTATCTAAAGCATCACAAAAAGTGGCTAGATAGTACACACTGGTACCAAAAGAAAGAACGGTTTAAAAACAGGATCCCTAAAACCTCCATATAATAGTTCAAAAGTTATGCTATGCTGCATAAATTACTTTGCTACTGAATACTTAGCTTTCCTATGTTCTTTGTAGAATTACCCATCTCTTCAGGCAGGAAGATATTTTCCATGACCCATCATGTTCAGAATCTCAGATCATTAAAAAAGATGAGGGCAATAATGATGACAGGAGGAGACAGAAAAGGAAATCATAAAAGATAATACAAGAATCTTGTGATGAATGCTATACTTAGAAAGAAAAAAGGTGAAAAACTAAGCTAGCAAATCACACATACGCAAAGGCAAACCTTTGAGTAACTTCCATCAAGAGCTATGGCTAGGCTGCAATCAGCGATGGCATCAGAAATTTGGCCCAGAGCTAGGTGTGCCGCAGCACGGTTGCAAAAACAAATGGCTGCAAAAGGACGTGATTCAATACTGCTTGATACTGCAGCAGTATAATGCTCCACTGCTTCTGTATGCCTACCAGATTGAAAAGATTCATTCCCTGCATTCTGTTCACAAGGATATGCAGTCAAAACAGAGGAGCAATCCTTAAGAGGAGCAAATCTAAAGCTCTTAATCTTGTCCTTCAATGGGTCAATCAGAAGTTCATAAGTTCAAATTTTGCAGGAGAAAAGAAGATAGTCACCATTTACTTCTCTTAAGATTTATTCGGAAATTATCAAACAAGAGTTAGATGCCACCTATTTGGAAGTGATATATTCAGAATTGGTTAATATTTAATTAACATGCATTGCATAGCAGGTGACTTCAAACCAAATAAACCAACTTTTTGCATCATGTTGATTGGAAAATCAATAGACTACAACTTATTGGAAAATCAATAGACTACAACTTCAAGTTCAAGTATAAGAATTGTAGGAATTTGTCACAACATTGGTAAATTACCACCTCCAAAACTAGTACACGAGCCTTGGCTGCCTTTCCACTTATTGCAAATTGATTTTAGTAGAAGTTGTAACATGGTGTCCTATGAGGCACCGACACTCCTAGAGGTCGCCATGTCCGCATATTGGCCACAAAGACACGTGGGGTACACGTATGGGAAACGCCACGTGGCGTGTCCCTTAAAGTAAATTATTTTTTAGAGGGAGACACGCGGTATCCCACATATACACTCTCTCTTCCTCTCCCTGTCGTTGTATATATGTGTATGTATGTATGGGTATATATTAAATGTATATATCTCCGTCGTTGTGAATGTATATCTTACTTATATATGTGTGAAAGTACTGATATGCTAGTACATAAAATGCATATATCTTACATATTAAAAGAAAAGTGTATCAGTGTATGTATCTATGTATATAAACTATTACTGCATACATATATGATATATTTATATATAGGAAGAAGATCCTATAGGGGCTCCCTTACATAGCTTATGTAAGGGATTTTTCGTTCGAGATTGAATTTCGACAATCCGAACCGTTAGATGTGTTTAGAATGTGTTTTTAAGGTCTAACGCGAGGATTCGTAAAAAAAAATACCTGAAAGGGCTTGATCCAATCATTTTTCGATAAAAACATTATACATAGCGTTTTTTCAAAAACTGATTGGATCAAGCCCTACCGGGTATTTTTTTTTAACGAATCCTCGCGGTGGACCTTAAAAACATGTTTTAAAAACATCTAACGGTTCAGATTGTCTCGGATCATTGAAATTCAATCTCGAACGACAAATCCCTTACATAAGGCTTATGTAAGGGAGCCCTTATAAGATCCTCCTCCTTTATATATATAGTGATTTATTTATTGATTTTTGCCCTATCTCCCGCCATGTCCGTGTCTATTTTTCTAGAATTCCCATGTCCGTGTCCATGTCCGTATCCGTGCTACATAGACATTATCATATATAGGTTTTAAGTTAGTTCTAAAAGTCGGCCTAGGCACTAAGTGGCCACCCAAAGCCAAGATTTCAGGGTCTAGCCATTTTGTACATTAGTTGGGAACTAATCCATTAGGCGGGGACTACTCGCCTTTGGGGCGACTAGCCGGTAGGTGTATTTGGTAATTTTTAAAAGTTTAAGGGTTAAAAACTTAATATGCACATGGGGTTAAATGTTATTTAACAAAAACAAAACATGTTTCATAAACCGATTACCAACATACGTAATTAATTTGCCTCTCTGGTTTACATATCAACGATTCAAACACTAGTCCCCAAATCTGTAAATCATCTCATCTCATCTATTATGTGTCAAGTACTTAATTTCACTTTGTTTTTAAAATGTAAACCTTGAACTCTTTATTCGACTAGTTATCTGTTACTAGTTACTACAAGTACATAATTTTTAGCTGCTACTTTAGTCTTAATTCTTTTCTTCCTAGTCTTGACATTTCTTACTCAAAGGGAGGTGGGGAATTTTTTTTTAAAAAATACAAACACAGACTAATCTCTAGACCCCGATTAGTCCCCACTCCCCAAATAGTCGGCCTAGGCGCTAGTTCTGGAACATTATTCTGACTGACCATTTGTTTGTGCCTTAGGTGCACCTTCAAATAAAGTATGAATTAACTGAATTTTGATTGAATGCATTGGTCATGACATGACCTCTAGCAACCTTAAAAACTTTACTTTGCCTAAGACTAAGATCTCTAGAACCTTACAAACTTCGCCCAGCCTTTCATCAACAAGCACTGATAGATTAGAAGTTCCTCCAATCCACCCAAAAACCCTTTTTTGGACATACATAATCCAAGGAGCTCCAATCCACATGATCAAGACGCTTTCTTGGAATCCTCCTTAATAGTAAGCCCTCTATAGTAGTTCAACTGCCTCATTTGCGTCCAAAACAACATCCAATATTTGGTGTCACTCTCTCCAGTGAGAGAGTAGTAGTTCTATTACCACGGGGTCAGTATCCGTGATCCGTCTATTTCAATTTTACGTATAATGATAGATCAACAATGAAACACAAATCAAGTTTCACATGCTACATGTACAGGATAACATGCAGTATTCTTGTTTTCTTGTATTCTTGTTCTACGAGGGAAGTGGTTTCCTTCATCTCTCTTTTTTTCCCGTCTCACGCGCGGGTGTTGGTTTGGGTGGTGTGATTGTGTGTGTGGGCAATCATGGTCCAAACCTCAATTAACAAAATAAACTGAAGAGAATGGCCAGAATACCTTGCGGTGTAACAGTTCACGAACAGTGACGGCAAATGGAATTGATGACTCATGCATGTTGCTTCCACACCTAAACAACAAACATTTTGCACCGCATATTCAAAACTGAATGGGGTTATACTTGAACAGTGATTCAGTAAGAATAAGCTGTATATCATGGAAATCCAGTATGACCTGTCTTCAGAAGACCTCAACCGCTCTTGCTTCTCTAGCAAATCAATAGCTGCCTCAAGCCTTCCCAGATGAAAGTAGGACTTAGCCATCAGATGCCACCTCCACAGCCTTATAGATGAGTGATTGTATGTAGGACCATCCACAATACCTAAGTAGTTATCATCAGCTATCGTTGCAACATTCTTTTCAGCAAAAACAAGAGTTTGCTCACATAGTCGGATAACCTCTTCATACTTCCCAAGCTGTAGGATGACACAAAAAATAAAGCCTATGATGAGAAAGCTTCAACCAACTGGAGTTTTTATAGATTACTCAAACTGACTAATTAATACCAATCATGACTAATTTACAGACCATGAGAAGAGCCTCTCCTTTCATTTCAAGTAGTTCCTCTGAATAAGAACTAATTGGCAAGACCCCAGAAATAACTTCCAAAGCACTAATTGCTGCATTGCAAGTTCTCTGTCGGATAAGTTCAGCACACTGATTCACACACTTGGCCACTTTCTGCCAGTCAGGGAAATCAATTAGTTAGCCACTGTATTTATCAGTCATAGACTCAAACAGGAAGAAGGAAAGAAGAAAGTCCACAATGGCATTATATGTTTCTTTTCTTTCTATAGGTAAATCGTCATACAGTTATTGTATTTGATAGTTAAAGCACCATAGGTTCAGTCCTCCAGGGAACCAACCACATATGGAGAAAACGGTCATTAATTCATGAAGAAACCACATGAAGCTGATATTCAATGAATCAATGAAGTTTGCAAAGCTGGGGTGGTGAGGAGGGATGTTTGGGAAACTTTGTAAAGCTTCTAGAGTTCAAGGGAGTATGAGAGAAGCTTGAACATCTCATTCACTGCTACCTTGCTGAAGCAGGTGGCCATAGTTGATATTCAAGAATTTAGGCTAATTAGCTTGGTAAGGACAGGTGAGGGGGGTGATTGGAAAGGTCATCTTGAAATCTCGAAATACTTTTGTGAGGTTGCCTAGATTTTGGATGCAATACTAATTGCCAATGAATGTGTGGATACTAAACAATCATTGATCAGTTGGAGCTGAGTGTACAATCACGGTTACAGGGATCTTCAATTTTACGTTCTTCAGAAGAAGGGCTTTAAGGAGAGGTGGAGGAGGTGGATTCAATTTTCGAATAACTACGGTGAAATCTTTTGATCATGTGAATGGTGTTGCCAAATATTTTTGTCGGGTTTAGATGCTTTGGATCCACCTTCCTTCACCTCAAGCATTGAAACCACCCAAACAATTTTAAGTTTTTTTGTTGTTGTGAATCGCTTTGCCAAAGATTTTTGTTGTTTCTCTTCATAATGGTGGCAAGGCAGCTAGTTATGGTCATCTCAGTGGCTTTGTTTTGGCCTCTCAATCATACTCGGGGAGACATGTAGGGATCCCGGATCCGCATGCCCCCTTTCAGATGTCCCTTTCAGATGTAGATTTTCTCAAGGATTGCTTTTCGCTGATGATACCCTTTTTTTGGAGTTAGCGTAAAGAACTAAGATTTTTTAGGTGTCAACACTGCTTTGGCTCATATTAGGAGCGCGGATCAACCTGGCTAAGAGCGAAATTATAGATAATGCAAATCATTGACATTGTAATTTGGGCTTTACTGTCCTCTTTTGGGACCTCCTTGGTAGTCCACCTTTAAAGCCAAAAAAAGGGTATATTGTCTTCACAAACGTGAAGACTTCTTCAAAATAGTTGCTCTAAAGAAAAATTGCGGTGTGGGGTCAATGGTGGCAAATTTTGGGGAGATTGACCACATGGAAGAACTAGCTCATTCCAAAGGATAATAGGATGGCCCTTACTAAGAGCACAGTGTCAAGTTCTTAATGTTCTTCAATCATTCTTTGGAATCCCAATCTCAACCCTTTTTGGAATGGGTGTGTTTAAATAGATGAGTTTTAATATCTTCTTATCGATTAAAAGATGGTTCTTTTGCCAAAAAAAGGGATAGCCTTCACCCAAAATTCTAAAAGTCGCTAGACATTAGTCGGGCGGAGGAGGAGCGCCTAGGGACCAACTATTCGGGCGCCGGGCGCCTAGCACCTAGCAGCCGACTAATCGCCTAGGCGATTTTAATCTAGGCTTTGGACCCCCGCCTAGGCCGATTTTAGAACACTGCTTTCACCATGTTCAGTAACCCATTGCTTGGGAAGTAATCGTGGAGGTTTTCCTCTGAGAATGAGAGCCTTTGGTGGAGGACTGGAGGGTAACGGTTGGTAAGCGTGAGTACCATAATGGGAATGGTCCATTGGGTTCCGTAAAGGACTTTATTGGAAGTGGGTTTGGAAATGGGGTCAGGAAAGTATGAGATGAGGTGGGGCAACGGGTGACTCTGACAGGGCATTTGGCTATAGTCATAGACTGTTACAGGGCCTTCCCAAATCTCTTCAGATTTGTGATGTACTGATGTACATGGATTCTCTTTTCATTGAAAATTGGTCTTCTGACAAAGGGACTACGGTTAACTTAACTCTACTGTTCAAAGGTCTTCGCAGCCTGCAGGACCATAGTTTGGCTAAGTTGTGGAGTTGATTGGGTTGTTTGCATGGAAATTTTATAGAGATGTCCATTCCGTAAGGCTTTTATTAGGCAAGAAAACTAACTTACCTAGAGAGGTGAGTGGCAGTCCAAGGCCCCTCTAAAAGTTGCTCTCTTCCCTTGGAATCTTGGATACCAGTCGTTAATAACCTGAAGAGGCGGAGGAAGTTCATGACAGACTGCAGTCATGAGATTTTGGGATTCAATGATTCGCCTGCTGTTTTGTTGTCCAGTAAACTCACAAATTTTGTGTTCGTAGCTCTCTGTATTTAGGGGGTTCAAGCGAACTCCCTGGGTTCAAAAAATGCACTGAAAAAAAAAAAATTTACATATAAATTAAATTTTCTTTAGTATTGCCGGCACTTAAAATAAGTAAAAGTCCAGTTAAATTTAGTTAGTTAAATAATATAATTCATTGTTTTCGACGTTGAAAGACTCGTCGTGGGATATTGTACAATACTAAGGGCCTGTTTGTCAAGGGTATAAGAGAGGGGGATAAGGGAGGGAGGGAGGGAGGGGGAAACAGCCAACCCAGGCCTTACCCGGTGTTTTGCTTCCTATTTTGCACCCGGATTGCTTATCCCACCTGGATTGCTAAGACCCCTGCTTATCCACCCCACCCCCTTGGATAAGCTTATCTGGGAGGGTATAATGACACCCTTACCCCCTCAAATCTCTCCAAACTCTTTTTGTACTATGACTACAAGGGGCAATTAAGTAAATTCTCACATTAATTCTTTATCCACCCACTCTTATCCATCTATTTGAACTACCAAACAAACTCCTTAGCTTATCACCCCTTTTTAACTAATCCCCCCTTATAACATATCCACCACTTATCCACCCTTCTTCCTTATCCATCCAAAACCTTATCCGCCCGACAAACGAGCCGAGGGCTATATGTTGGAGTATGCTTTTGTAAAACAATGGAATTCATATGTACATTTTCCTTTTGCTTATAATAAAGCTCCACAATTCAAAGTTTATTTTTTGCATAGAACTTTCCCGTTGTTAACACATAAATTATTATCGTCACCGTTGGATAAAATTCTGGAGCCACGCAAAGGCTCATGTTTTCCTTCGGCATAGTAATAATTGGATTTCCCCTTCTCATTGTAAAGTGTTTTGAGAGTTGTATATTCCTGTAGAATCTTAAGCGGTTTTCAAGAAGCTATTATTTTTGGCTTCGTACAACTATTTAGAAGTTGTGCTCCATTTCTTGTATCTTTGTGCAGAAAAAGGTTGGATCCCATGTGGTCTGTTCATCCTATTTTCAAGAATATCAAACCATGTCACAGCTGGTAGAGAAGCACTGACCAATTGTAGAAAATTGTCCAATTTATTTTACCTCCTGAACACATCCAAGAAGTGTTCGAGAGTCTCAAGACAAACTTTGGAATGTATCCGTGTCTGACTTCTGTCCAAAACAGGCATGACTCCCTAAAGGCGTGCATACGCTATATGGCCACCAAATTAGAGGGGTACATCCTAGTTGTATCTTAGTTATTTTAACAGTAATAATTCATGAATCAATACATACAACTGCAAAAACACATACTCATAGCAACTCCTACAACACTTGGATAGAAATGAAGAAATAACTTTACATCTCCCCTTCTTCTGTTCTTTCCTTCTTGGCTTCTATAAATAAAGGTTCCTACCACAAGTATAGCAATAAAAAATGGTTTCAAATGTGGTACCTGAGCCGTTTGTTGGCCGTTGGCAGCTTCTATTATAATCCTACGATCCAAACAGACATCCGCCCCCGACTCTAAGCACTTGCTGAAGTATTGAAGTGCAACTTCAACTTCCCCCATCGCAAGATGACAACTAGAAATCAACCACCGGTACACGTAAAAAAACAACACAAAACAACAATAATGACAATAACAACAAGAAAACTAACGCATAACATGTCACCTGATTTTTCTATACAGCAAAAACTCTTATTCAATTGATATTAAGGATGACAGCTGAACAAGAGCAGTACACGGATACACAGCTTTCTAACAAATTTTCCAGTTCTCACTTCTCTCTCTCTCTCTCGGTGACAAGCATAGGAGTAAAATCAAAGTTACAGACTTTCATCTAACCATTCCCCTGAATCTAGATACAAGTAGGTCGCTCTAAGGTTTTTTTGGGCACTTTGTGCTTTATTGTTTGATTTGGGCTTTGTAGGCCTTTGGGTATTTTTTAATTGTATTATCTGGGCACTTTAGGCCCATGGGTGTTTGGGCTTCGCCCTGAGGGTGTTCCAACTTTTGGTTGGATCTTGTTTTCCCTCTCGATGTAACCTTTGTCGAGATCCTTTAATAAATTTTTGTTGCCGATCAAAAAAAAAAAAAACTTTCCAGTCCACCACATTACTAGGGTTCTCGACATAAACCGTTCGATCACCAGCATATATGCCTAGGTGGTACTCAACAACCAACAAAGACGCAGATTAGAAGAATTCCATTACTAGAAACAAGTCTCACTGTAGGTAGATCTCATCTTCAAACTGGAAAATATTATTCCTGCACTTCTCAATTTCAAAGCCACCTCACTCACGAGTTGATAAGACATTTAGACCCTGCACTTCTCAATTTCAAAGCCACCTCACTCACGAGTTGATAAGACATTTAGACTCAATCTAAATGTTCCCAAGTTTGGTTACTTCCTATCGAGTTTGACATTCATACCAGATGACAAATTCAAATCACTAGCCAGCAATCCTCAGTCCTCTCCTCTTGATGAGTATCAACTATCAACAAGCCTCATATTTGGTAAACCCCTGGGAGGTTCCCAATCCGATTCAGATGTTTCCTCTAATAAAATTTTGACATGTATGGTCCCATCCTATGATAGTGTGATATATTTCATGGTTCTCAACTGGCACACACAGTCTTGTAAATTGGTGAAGTACCTATATTGGATACTCGACATTCTGCTGAGAGTATGGGACATGCATCTGAAGTGTCTAGTAGACCATGCAATGTACAACCGCGCAAGTACATTAGTCAAGTAACAAAATTATGTTATATGTTACTTGCCCAAGCCACACACACTGTGCATAAAATACTCAACATTCTTTAGATACACCATTTAGATGTTAAAAAAAGTGTTCTTGGCTTGGACATAAAAGTAGGGGAACCTAACACATGGACACCTACTCACAACCAACACCCATACCCAAATTAATATCTTCCGTTAGAGTTATCATCAAGTGACTTTCACCACATGACCCCAAAGGATTGGACTTATCACCACAATCCTGATAGGAACCAAAACTTGTGGACAGCCCCTGGCCACAAATGAAGATAAATTGGCAATATTTTAACAATATAAAAGGAAAACGAGACAAAATACAATAGTTAAGGTCCATGATCAGTAATGCCTGCGTTCAAGATAACAGATACAAATGACAAAGCCACAGATATATAATTTAGAATGAATAGAACAAGGCTGTACTTTGCAGCTCTAATCCGGACTTTGTGAAAGTTGGGATCTAGTGCAGCAGCTCGCATACAGTCTCCTAAGGCTTCCCTCATCCTTCCAAGAGACATCCGAGCAGCAGCTCGGTTGCTATAACACAGCACAAGAGGCTCAATGCAGCATCCTGATGTCTCGCCATGTGGGACCAAGTTTATACCCTTTGTGTAAAATTCCTCAGCTTTGGATAGATACCCTTTCTCATAAGCGTGATTTCCCCTAATATCATATCCATTCAAACACAATTATTAACATAATGAAATTCAAAATGAAAAGACATGATTATAAATCTTAACAGCAGAAGTGCAGAACCAACTAGGCACGAGAAACCTTTTACAAATACCGTCTTTGAAAACCCAAGAAAAACAATCGAGGCAAAAAATGAAGAGGCTGGAAAAGATGATGAACTTTTATGATGCAAGAAGTACCTAATCCGCCACTTCTGACAGGCTTTTTGAGTTGGAACAGTAGACCCCTGCTTGTCATGTTCTTTATTTCCTTTATATTTACTATTACGATTTCCTTCTTCATCATGCGGCTGTACCGGAAATTGGACCGAGGAAGATGCAGCGTCAATTTTTTGACTTGGAGTGCTACAATTTGGAGTGTGACCAACCTTCATCCTATATTTTTTTCGGTTGTGACGCTTTGTTGCTGCCGTGTCTTGTGTACAGGAGGCAGAGAAAGTAAAATTTCTCTCAACATCATCTTTTTCCCTGGAGGCAAAACAAAATTGATTTTGCTTATTACACTCACTTTCTTCCCTCTTTGTGTCCGAATTGCTGCAATCAGTTTGAGTTTCTTCTAAAGAAGAATCAACAACTCTTTCGTTGCGACTATGTAAATCTCCTTCATTTGACTCTCTGCATTTCTTATCACCTTCACTGATAGCTCCGTCACTTGCAGCTTCTAAATCTTCATTTTTTCCATGAGGAAAACCTGTCACATTAGAGGCGGAGGGTGCACCATTGTTATCCTGATAGGGAGAGAAATCCATAGGTGAATAGCTTCTAGGAGACTCCATGTTTTTCTGGGAGTCTTCTTTAGACACATGATTTTGCCCCGACTCTGGAAAAGCCTGCCTCAACTTTCCTCTCGTATTCTTCCATCTCTTGTCCATGTGGGATCTACTCTTTCCACTAGATTCAAACTTTTTATTAAACCTGGGAGATAAATTGACCGAAAATGCACACGATGTATCGCCATTCGGTGTTCTAAAGTCCTTCGTGGATGCCCATTCTCCCAGTGGTGTGCTTGTGAACTCGAAGTTACCATCATTCTCGACTCTGGCCTGGGAAAGTACTTCAGAATCAAGCCCAGAAGACGGAAACAAAGCCTTGTCGGAAGTTATATTCAGTTTTGGATGATCATTGGACTGATCTTGAGGCCCATCATGTCTTATACCTAGCCCAGCCGGAAAAATAAATGGATTTGGAGAAGGGACACAGAAAGAGGAATTGTTGGAGCTATTATTTCCATGCCTGTGCAAACTTTCATTCATGATCTGATCACAAGATGTAGTCCGCGATTTTCCAGTACAAGAACCAGGGGACTTTTCCTTATTTCCAAATACAAAAGCAGGATTAGAACTGGCACGAGGACCAATATTAGGATCTTTCACGTTGTTCTTACAACCAATCTTTTCGCAATCACCAACGGTCATTTTCCTCATCTCATCGGAGAGTTCGCTTACTGAGCTTTTCCCCGAAGCACCAACTGTATTAATGCTGCTTCCGAATATAAAATCAGATTTGCCGTTTTTTAGAAAATCCAACTTATCAAAATAAGCGTCCACAAAGCCAGTATCATTCCGAGCATTTTGAGGGTTCACCTTGCTCATTTCCTCACCGAACTCAGTCCTTTCACTTAAACTAGAACTTTTCTTACTGCTACTTCCCCAAATAAAAACATTATGAGCTTCTGCTTTCTGAGTCTCTACTTCAGCGTCTAGTTTCATTTTTCCAAAGTCCTCAAAACTCAGATTCCCAGCACTTTGACTGGATTCTCCTTTTTTGGAATCTAAAGTTGATGATGAAGCCTCTGGACAAGCACCAAAAACGAAATTTATCTTATCAAATTTACCTAACTGTGCTCCAGATTTCATTTTCTGGTTGTCAACTGGAACTGATTTTCCCCCATTTTCAGTGGATTCGTTCTTCACCAAATTCGAGTTTGTCCTCATTTCGCCCCAATTACCATGAAAAACAAAAAGTAAATCATCTACTTTCCCAAAATCTAAGTTCATCCTCCCCCTTTCTTCAGAAGTCAATTTCTCAACATTTTCGCTTGATTTTTTCTCTTCATTTTTCGAATTTCGCATGAAGTTTCCATGCTTACCACCCAAAGATAACTCTTCAGCCCCACAGTGTCTCATTTCTGAGTCTGAATTGCTTGTTGAACAGCTACTAAAAGCACCAAACAGAAAATCAACTTTGTCCCCAGAGTACCCCTTCCTTTCACCACATTGTCCATTTTCCAAATTGGAACGAGGTAACGGACTACTACTACTACTACCAAACAACAAACCCACATTTTCAGATTTCCCAAACTCATTGGCACCAGATTGTACCATGCCTGCACTAGATTTATTATGGTCCGAATCAGAGTTACTCTTGTAGACACCAAAAACAAAACCATCAGTACTCATTTGTCCCACTCCGCTGCTTTGAGTCTTTTCCCTATCCAAATTCAACATCAAACTACTCCTACGATCAGCAAATGAATTACCCACATTTCCAGATTTCCCAAACTCATCGACATCAGATTTCCCCCCGTCTCGACTAGATTGTTTACACTCTGGATTCGAGTTTGGACCACAATTACTTCTATCCACACCAAAAACAAAACCCATATCATCCAATCTCTCAACCCCATCACTACATGGTTGCTTCTTTTCCGCATTGAAATTCGACATTAACCCACTCCTACTTGCACCAAACACAAAACCCTCACTATTAAACTTCCCATACATGACATCTTCTATTGAAGCACTTAACCCATTTGATGTAGTACAACTAGTAGCATTGTTAACTTGGTTGGAATTGAAACCCGATTCTTTACGAGCATTATCACTCCCAATTGCATCACTTAACCCGTTTGATATATCAGTATCACTACCATAATTTACTTGGATGGAATTCAAACCCGATTCTTCACGAGGCTGCGCTGGCGTAGAACACTTCCCTCGCTGAAACCCTAGCTGCCTCCTCTTGACGAGCCTCGGCTTAGAACGGCTCGAGAAGGCCGAGTCACCGGACGGCAAACCAGCCGAGCCAACAGCGAAGCCGCTTGGGAACAAACTCTGATGCTGATCGGATGGATTGTGAACTGGAAATGCGCCAAAAGTGAAGTGAGGGTTAGGGTTTTGAGGAGTAAGCGGTGGTTGTTGTTGTTGTTGTTGTTTTGATTGGGTTTGTGGTGGGGAAAAACAGTCCGCCGCCGCCGGTGACATTACCGGCGAGTGGAATGGCCGAACGGCCAGTCGGCGCCGGGGATTTTGGGGGTTTGATCGGTTGTGATTTGATTATGGAGTGATTGGTGAATTGGGTTTTTGGTTCTTTATTTGTTTGCTTAGTTTTGAAGGAGTAGTACTGTAGGACAGACAGCGACGGCTCGAGAGGGAGAACATGAGGAAGGATTTGATTCGCCTAGTCCTGGGGGTTTTCAAAACGTAAAGGCGTGTTTGGAACACGGGAAAGGAAGTACTGGTAATAAAATACACTACGTAATTGAAAAGTGATTTAGGAGGGAAAATACAACTTTTTCATATTTTTTTGACGCAAAGGAAAGGGCGGGGGAGAAGATGAGAAGAGAAACTATTTTTGTTGGTTTGTTTTGCAAAAGAAAGATGATAAAAAAATTTTAAAAAAAAAGCCCCAACTATAAAAAGAAAAGATTTTTTTTTCATCCTAAATAAAAAGAAAAGTTTGATATTGAAAAACTACTAAAGAAAATTTTGGAAAATAAATTTTTTTTTTTTTTGCCGTACTTTAGGAGAGTGTGAGTGTTAGTGTTGAGTGTTAGTAAACCACAAGGTTCACAACGGTTAACATCATATCCATAGGAATCGAACCCTCAACCTTATCCTTATAGAAGGGGTTACCCGACCACCGAACTAGAAGCCCCTATCATTGGAAAGTACAAAGATAAATTCGTACTTTCTTAGATTTTGAAATTTTACGAAAATAAATGTGGGAAGATAATTTCTTTTTCTCTATTTCAAAATATCTATACTTTCACTTAACTTTTGAGGCCTAAATCTTTTTTACAAAGAGATTAAGAGCTAAATTAAAACAGCTCCTCTATTATAAGAATAAATGAAATTCGATGAGCATATTTGTGATCATCCATTTTTTGTTTTATTTTATGGATGTCATGTGTTTATGGTTGTGTTGGTGAAAGGGTGGTGATTGCATGTGGTCATGGTGAAGAAATGGTGGTATTGGTGGCAGTTGGTAGTATGGCGGTGATAGTTATAACAAAGATGATGTATTGCTGGTTCCAATGAAGGTACAACGTTCGGCTTTGAATATGCCTAGGATGCGTCTTCATCGGGCCCCATTTTTTTCCCATATTCTTTCGGGGTCCCAAAATTTTATGACCTTTATATAAAGCAATCAAAAAGAAACTGTCGAATATAATTTAAGCGGACCATATTTCAGTCAAAATCCAATATAAGGCCCTAAAAATGGTGGTAAAGATGTAATTATAAATGATGTGGTGAAACTTTACTTTAGAGTTTTTTTCTTTTTTATCCCTTAAATTATTCGTGTTATTTCTACTTAGTCCCTAAACTATCAATTTGACGATTTCATCCCCTAAACTATGCACGTGTTTTCTATTTCGTCCATAAACTATCAATTCAACGATTTCATCCCCTAAACTAATTGATTCTAACCGATTTCATCCCCCAAATAGGAGTTAAAAAAGGACCAAATGAGTTGCAAAACAGGTAGTTTAGGGGATGAAATCGTCAAATTGATAGTTTATGGACGAAGTAGGAAAAATATGCATAGTTTAGGGGATGAAATCATCAAATTGATAGTTTATGGACGAAATAGAAAAAATGTGCATAGTCTAGGGGATAAAACGAAAAAACCTCTTTTTTCTTTATAATAAGCAACATACTCCTATAATATGTTTGTCCTAGCTTGTTTAAAGAATCAAAATCTTGTCTTTCGTGAAAGATGTTTCACCAAAAGAAACAAGAAAACCAAAGGAAGTGTTCAATTATCTGAAACTAATGGGTGATTGTTTTCCCAATGCATGTATCACCTATGAAATATACTTGACTACAAGTTACAGTTGCCTCCATGAAAATAATCTTTCCGAAGTTAAAGTTCATTAAATCTTATAATCGGTCAACTATGTCGTAAGAAAGACTGAATTAACTAGGCTACTGTTGAAAAGAAATATGGTAGCTCAACTTGATTGTTAGTTACTATTTTTGCCACGAAAAATTTAAGAAAAATGATGTTTAAGTAATACCTTTTGAATTAATGGAATGATTATCCATCTTTTTGTTATTATAATGTTGAATACTTGTATTATTTTTTTTACTGTAATACTTGCAGTATTTTCTTTAAAGTCATTTTTTAATTTTCTATATATATTATCTTATATTTTTGTTGGTGAATTATATAAAGGACTCCATTTTTAAAAAGTTCGCATCGGGTCCTAGGATAACTCGGATCCGATCCCTGCAGAGGTAGTGTTGTGGAAGAATTGAGTTGTGGTGAAGAGATGGTGGTGGCTGATAGCAATGCAAGTAACCACATAGTGAAGAAGAGGGGTGAATGTAATAGTGGAACACAATGGGGAGATGGAGAGAGAGCAGTGGTAATGGTGTTGGAGGGATGGGGTGTTAGTGTGACAATTATAGCGATCGTGGAGTGATTGTGATAGTGACGATGATAGTTGAGTGGGGGTGTCAGTGGAAGGTGCTATACTACTTAAATTTTTCAACCCTACTTTTTAAACCTGGCCTTGGCGGAAGTATATGGTGGAAGGCGACGCACAAGGTATTATCAACATGTTGAAGGAAGTAAGTGCTACTAAATCTAGCTTGGATATCCTCATCAAAGATTCTATTTCTTTAGCTAAACGTTTATTGTTTTGTTCGTTTCATTATGTTTCTCGTAGTTGTAATAGGGCGGCTCATGTCACAGCAAAATATGCCCTATCTATTGATCATGGGGTGTCTTGGAGTGGAGATTTTTCATCCTGGATACAACGTGAAGTTTGTTTGGACTTTCCGTTATTGCAATATAATTATCGACCGATTGATAAAAAAAAAACTACTTTTTAAGAGGCAATTAAAATAGTAAGAATGATGAAATATGATTATCAAACCTACTAATCTGATGTTCACATCTCACTAATACAAACGGCCCAAATAGAATAGAGGTGGGCCCAATTGTAACTACACAGAAAAGATGCATCTAATTACCATTAAGGTAAGTCACTATTTTTAATTACCATTAAGGTAAGCCACTATTTTTAATTACCATTAAGGTAAGTCATTATTTTTTGGGGTTTAGATTAAGGGTGCACTTTCCTATTATAGGGTTTTAATGGTTTAGGCACTTTCATAGGGTAACTCTATGGTTTAGGTTTAGGGTGCACTTTCCTATAATAGGGTTTTAGTGGTTTATGCACTTTCATAGGGTACTCTAGGATTTTAGGCACTTTTCATGGGGTACCCATGGATTTAGGCACTTTCATAGCGTACCCTAGGGTTTAGGTATCCTATGATTTAGGCACTTTCATGTACTAGTTTGAGGAGTTAAGGAGAGAGATTGTGCCCATGTAAGGTGGGTAGAGAGAGAGAGAGTGAGAGAGTACGTCCATTCATTTTGAAAACCGGAGTTGCACGTTACTTTACCCATCCAATTTTTTGAAAACGCTTTACCCATCCAATTGACTTTTTTGCTTTTGTCATAAGTGGAGTTGTACGTCCATTTTAAAAATTGCCCTGTACCTGGATGTAAATAGTGAAATCGGGTTGTACCGGCCCGTAAAAGTCTCTTGTAACTATACTGGTTGAACCTTGAATACAACCCACTTATTCGGATCAGCCCTATTATATTAGCACAGAGGGCAAGTTGCTATTATATTAGCACAGAGGGCAAGTTGCTGAAAAGGATAGATTACAGGGTGCAAGCCGTAATTAGTCCACCCAAAAAGTTCCTAACCAACCCAGTCCTCACGCATGTCTTCTGGGCGAGGCTGACTGAAGTAAAAGGAAATGAGTAATGCTACGCTTACACCCTCTGGGTTACGTACTCGGTTACACCCTATCCGGGTTACGCACTCTGTTACACCTTATCCGCATGTCCGATGCGTGTAAGAGAGAGGGAAAGTCAGGGAGAGAGAGGGGACACATGTCAGATATCCAGGTAGGATGTAACCCAGTGTATAACCTAGAAGGTGTAAGGATAGCATTAATGAAAGGAAATGCTTCAAAGCTGACTTTTCCTTATTTCCCTTGACTATCCATAGCTGTCACACGAGGTGGCAGTACTGTTGCATGTTGCCTTGTACGGAAGTGCCTAAACCTATTGGAGGGTACTCTATGAAAGTGCTTAAACTTAAATTCTAGGGTACCCTATGAAAATGCCTAAACCACTAAAGTCCTATAATAGGAAAGTGCACCCTAGAACTTAAACCTATGGTACCCTATGAAAGTGCCTAAATCCTAGGGTACCCTATGAAAGTGTCTAAACCTAAACCCTATAGTACTCTATGAAAGTGTCTAAATCACTAAAACCCTATAATAAAAAAATGCACTCTAAAACTAAAACCCAGGGTACCATTCATGGACCGTAAACTCTATAAAAAAAGAAGAAGAACCCTACACCTTGTAAAACTTTAGCTTGGGCTAAATGGCCCAAGGACTCTAGACCAATTAACCCGCAGCACGGATGGGCCTAGCTGCTAGCCGGTGCACTTCCTCTTTCCGGCCCATGAAGGTCCCTTCGTTGTTAGAAGTGTGAGCTCTGTGCAGTCCCAACCGCCGGACGGCAACACTTCCCCCTTCGCCTTTCACAGTCTCGAACACTTCCGGCTGTCCTTGGGTAACTCTCTCTCTCTCTCTAAAATATTCATTCTGTCTCTAAAACCCCAACTATCAGTGATAACTGAAAGGTTTTGCTTCGTTTCTGTTTCAAATTTTCGTCTTTTAGGGTTTTACTTCACTTGCTGATCCGCAAGTGTCCTGTGTATGTAAAAGTAATTGGTAGGACCTGTTTGAAATTTTATTTTCTTGTATGTTTTGATTGATTGTAGCGAGTAGCTTCTACCTAATCTAAAAGTTATAATCCTATTCTCCAATTCATCTTGATAACTGATGGTGTTATTAGTGGACTCCCATTACCAAACCAACAAAAATTAATTCTCATGTCTCCATCAGTCTCGGGTTGGCCGCATGGATCATATTTTCCATTTCGCCGTGTAAGGAGCTGTGTTTAGTTTAATTGCTTAGATTTACGTTATTTTCTTTTACCACAGTGTCCCATATCAATCACATAGTTGAACTCTGATTCTAATAGAATTTTATAGAAGTAGTTGTCCCGGGTGCCTATTCCAATTCTGGCTACATGATCGGATAATTTTTTCTTTTTGGAACAATGCCATTAGCATCATCGTGTTCTTTTTTCTTTCCCTGAGATGAGTTTGGTGTGTTCCAGGTACTTACATTTTAGTATTTATTGGTTCGTAAGTTTCTAAGTAGTCTTTTCTTCTTCTTTTTCGTTGTGCATTGATATGACATGCTTCTGCATTTGTTAAGTTAATGGCTCTATTTGGCTCTAAATGGTGTAGAGCACTGAAGCTTTCTTGGACACTTGGAGTCTGCGTATAACTGGTGTCCCGCTTGATTTCAGAGAACCGTCTGCTGGCCTGTAATGGCACTTGTAGACACATCTCCTTCTTTGGAGATTTTAGGTATTCTTCCTTGACTATGTTAACATTAGTTTAATATGCTCTCTGTTTTCTTTGATTTTCTTGTTCTTATAGTCTCATATCTCGCAGTTAGAGGACCAGATGGTTTCACTGTTTGGACCGGTCCTCCTTACAGCAACGGCGAACCCAGCATCAAGCTTGAAAAAATTCCTTGCAGCAATGCAAAGTTTAGTGAAGATGGATGCAAACTAATGGTTACGAAATCTGACTCTATAATTAGCATATATGATTGCAAAAACTTCAAAGAGCTAAGATCCTTTGAAGTACCGAACATTCTTGGAGCCACTCTGTCCCCATGTGGTACATACCTTCAAACTTTTCAGAAAGCCTCATCACCACAGGAAAAGAATGTAATCTTATGGAAGACGGAGACCGGAGAATCCATTTATCATCTGTTCCAGAAGAACATGACGAAAACCACATGGTACGTGTAATAATAGAGGTATCATAATTGCTTTGGGGTTTGGCTTTATTTTACTACTTAACTTGGTGTCTGACGTCTTTGTATATTCTCAATCATTCAATTGTCGTGCACTTCAGGCCCTCAATACGATTTAGTTCTGATGAAGCTGTTGCCTGTCGCATGGCAACCAATGAGATACAGTTTTTTGATACAGAGGATTTTTCGAAAGGAATAGTGAATCGGCTCAGGATTCCTGGAGTTGCTGCTGTAGAGCTTTCGAGGAGTCCTGGAACCCATGTGGCGGCATTTGTTCCAGAATCTAAGGTTTGTCATTCAAAGCTCCATATTTTCTGCTAATTTATTAGTGGATGAGAAAAATAGGTGTGGATCTATGTTGATCTGAATTAAACCTTTTTGAGGATGTGTAATATCTGTTTCTCACGCATAGATGATAATAACCTATGGACCCCTCCAATATTAGGTCACTCTTTGGACTTGAAGTACAGAATTATGCACAGATTTAGCTCATGAATTTGACGATGAGTTGGTGAACGTAGTCTTTAGGTTTCTGTCATAATTTGTCATGTTTCGAACCTATTTGAGTTTGAGGGTTATAATTTTCTTTATAAGTGCTGTAAACATTCTAAAACAAGAAAATTTTGAAGAGTGAATCATTGTGGAAATAGATATCATTTTGAACTCTACTGATGGTATCCAATTTATTGACATCCTTAATTTTTGGTAGAAGTTGGAGCTGAAAAATTCTTTCCTCAAAGAAAATGAAAGAGATTCATTTTGGACTCAGATTCTGACATTCCTCATTCTATTGAAGAAAGCCCTGCACGGACCTTTCTCTAAGCTGTATCAAGAATTAGGAATTTGGCAATGTTCCTTCTGCTCATCAATGTGTTCTTGTAGGGGATTCCTGCCAGTGTCCAGATATTTGTTTGTGGAAAGGAATCACAGAGTCAAGCCGTTGCCCGAAGGAGTTTCTTCCGATGTTCAACAGTGCAACTGAATTGGAACTCTGGTTCTACAGGGCTCCTAGCCGTAGTGCAGTCAGATGTAGATAAAACCAACCAGAGTTACTATGGAGAATCAAAGTTAAACTATTTGACAACAGATGGGACTCATGAAGGAGTTGTGCCGCTAAGTATGTTCCCTCCCCACCTCCAACAAATTATTCGCTTCTTTGTTCCGTATCATTAGGTTTGTCTTTATTCATTTGATGCTTGGAGTATTTGGCAGGTAAAGAAGGGCCTGTGCATGACGTGCAATGGTCATGTTCTGGTTCAGAATTCGCTGCTGTTTATGGATGTATCCTTCTTCTTTAAGTATATTAGTGTGGGCTATTGAATTACGATTTAGCAAAAGATACAAATTGTCATTCAGGCAACTACTTGTGAGCTACAGGAGGGCATAGACTTCCATGATCATCTTAGGTCTGATGCAACTACAGTCGTATTATTGGGCCTATCTCTTTATGGATCCTGAATTATTTTGTGATTTGAAGTATTGTATTGTATCATCTTGCTATTTGGTTGGAAAGTGTTCCCCATCAATAATTACGAAGTGAAAAAACCAGAGGAGTTGAGACTGTTGGCTTGAGATCATTTGGTGACATAAGCGCCATGTTTACTATTTCTCTTGGTGGGCGTTATTGCAATGTGGATCATATGCGAATTGTGATGGATCCAGTTGTTCACATACGAGTGTCAGATGCAACACTGCTCTCTTTTCCTGCCCTTAAGTCTGCATATATTGGTAGGAGGTGTTACTGAAAGTTCAGAGGATTATTGAGGGAAATCTGGATAATTATCTTAGATTCTTCACTGCAACTCTGCCTCTCATAATCTGATTTCGTTACTTGGTAATTGTCGTATGTTAGCATTCCTTGACTTTCTTCAGTTATGCCTGCTAAGGCAACAGTGTTTGACAGGAAGTGTAATCCTCTTCTTGAGCTTGGAACAGGACCTTACAATACAATCAGGTGGAATCCAAAAGGGAAGTGTATCCTTTGATGGAAAAAGACAGTGTATTGGCTATGTTGTAGCTTATGTACGTAGCAAGGGTGCGTTGGTCTTCGGCTGCCCATTTTCTCTTTTTCTACTATTTGTATTTGTGGCCTTAATTCTCTGCTCTGTAGTTCTATGCTTGGCTGGCTTTGGAAACTTACCTGGTGATATGGTATGTTGATAAGTTCCAAGCTTTATTTGCTGCTTCTGTTTTAGTAGTAATTCCTCAAATTTGGAGGCTTTGGTTTTTTGTCTTTTATACTTTATTTTCTCAAAGCACATTAATGAATGATTTTAGATTTTCTGTAGTAGCTAGCATTCCTAGGATTAGAGTGAGAGCTGTTTCCTACCGTGCAAATCATTCTTACTGTGGATAGATTCATCACATAAGACATGTTGGAGGGCTCCACAAATGTCGCTAAAGCATTTGCTAAGTGTCAGTGAAGTGTCTGACATGATTGAATGTTTTTCTTGATGAAGACCCCGATGGTAAAGTGTCATACACGTTTTTAAGAGTGTCCTAGGAGTGTGCTTGTCAAGGAAACCAATGTCCTCCATTGAAGTGTTCGTTTTGCTTTGTTTGAGAGTCCATTTCTAGCGAGCAAAAGATGGCCCTGATGTAGGACGGTGATGTAGGACGGTTTTACGACCCTTTTGTATTGCCGTCTACAATATAAATCATGGTGATTTTGGGTGGGAAATAAGAATACTACTTGGGGGTAAGAGCGCGGAGAAGAAGAAAGGAAAGAATGAAAAGAAGAAGAAGAGAGAGAAAGAGTGCTTCACCCTCGCAAGGGTTAGGTGATTTCTGCAAGGAACGCAGCCCAATCATGATGACTGCAGTCTCGATACTTAAATTCAATAATCAACTCCCTTCGTAAAATGAAAAGTTACATCCCAATTTATTATTAATGGACAAGACCCTTCTAATTCTAGAAGTCTAAATGAAATGAACCCAGTCAACGAATACACCGAGTAAGATATGTGAATGAACTTAGATATAAATGCATACATTAGATGCAATGAACTAAGAATGCGTTTAATGCATACATTGAACCTTCTAACATGTGTTTATGTATCTAAATGCATAATGGATCTAACTACTAATTCATGATTACCTTCACCTGCCAACTACCATGGATGATCCTTGAATGACTGATCCTTGAATGAAGCATCCTTCCTCTGACTTGGATCACTGCAATTACCGAGTTACACTCGTCTAGCAATTTACTTGTTTTTGTTGACCTCATCAGGCCCCTTTAGTGTTTTGTTAAGAGTAATTTCATGGACATCAGTTGGACCCATGAGTTCCGGGTGCAAGGCCACCAAAAGTCGTTGTATGGAATAGAGCTCATTTGTTTCTCTTGAAAGTACAAAAGCTGAAGTCTGAAAGGATGCACACTAATTTTGCTTATTCGTGTCCATCTTCATTGTCTGATACAAAAACTTTACTAATACACTCATGTTCCTATCAAATATGAATGCTTCATTAGGATTATTACTTGCATATTTAGAGCATGCACTAGGTTTTCCTTTCTCATTTGGCTTATCAGAGCCATCTTGTGTGATTTGATTTTCATTCGGAAATAGACGTTTTAGTGTGCTCCAGGGCCTTTTATGTTATGGTAGTGCTCCTCTAGTATAGACACAGACAGAAGGTGAGTATGAAGGACCACAATTGATGGCCAGAACAAGAAACTTAATTTAAATTGGTGTCTATTACCACGCACACAACCCTCTAACTCCAGTAAAAGATGACAGTAGTTGAAATTTGAACGTGAAAACGCATTTCTATGCATGACCGAACATTCAAGGCACACTAGAGAAACTTGATAGTCTAATTGTGTAAGCACAACAAAGAGAAACTACTTACAATCATTCTCTGGCAGGGATACATAGTTATGATTTATGTGTTAGTGAGCGAGGGTAACTTAGTCATTTTGTATCTTGTACTCACACACTATGTATATAAATAATTTTTGTGTTAGGGTTCATTATCACCATAGACACTATGTCCATTTTCTCAACATAATGGTTTCAGAGTTAGGCTTTTGAACAAGTGTCTATTTATGGATCCTTTGTTTACCCCTTCAAGTGCGGGGAAGTGTTAGAGCTTCCCTCACATCAGTTAATTATAACTTCCAAAATAGGATATGAATTGGGTGACCTTTACACTCCTTACCTATTGGTTTTGAGTTGGATGCTTTAATGTCATGGTATCAAGGCCAAACCCTAACCCTAAATCCACCACCATAGCCCCCGTGGTCTGCAATCATCTGCTGCCATGCGAAAATCTTTCACATCATTAACCCATCAATCCTAAGCCCTTTAAAACCTCCGAAAACCTAAAAAATTGTAACCTTTAGCCTCGACATCGCCAATCTGTCTCGAAGTAAAACAACTTTTAAGTTCTCTATTTAAGTTCTCTGAAACCCTAAAAGACATGCTACGTGGCGTGTCCGTCTACTATGCAGCTCCTTGTGTGCTTTCCAGTAAAATGTATATTGAGGTTAAAATGTATCTTTCGGCCTGCCATTTCATGCCACAGTATCTCCACTGCAATTCTCCAAGTAAAACAACTTTTAAGTTCTCTATTTCATGTTCAAGCAATTTCTTTTATGTTGTTTAGGCGTTTTGGGACTATATGGAGAAAAGGCAGCTTGGGACTACCAAGGCTGAATGGTCAGTGACAAGTGAATGGTCTCCAGATGGTCGATATTTCATGACTGCCACAACAGCTCCAAGACTACAAGTTGACAATGGGTATGTCACTAGTCGCCTGATTGTTGATTTTGTGCTTCGGCAAGAGTGTCGTTATAAACGTCATTCATCACTGTTCTAATTGCTGGAGGAATATTTTCCCGATGGTCACTAATATCCAAAGGGTTTCTTGAATCTGAAATTGCAATCTATAGATCCGGCTTCAAATCATCAAGAGTTGTTATTTGGATGATGAATTTTTTGCCGTCGGGTACAAACTACATCATTTTTCCGTTAAAAATCCATTTAGATGGCATATCTATGCATCGGATTTTGGTGGTTGAGTTAGTGAGAGACTTTCTGATGGGTCACTGATTAAAGTAGTTTCAAACTACGTCAGTGTTTAAAAATCCATTTGGATGGCATATCTGTGATCACAATTGCGGTAGTTGGGTTGGTGAGAGACTTTCTGGTCACCCATAAAAATAGTTTCAATCGGTAGGTCCTTGTTGATGAATTTGAGAAACTTTTTTTGCTGGGCAAACAAATTTGAGGATTCTAAAATGAAAATATAGGTTTTTACTCCTGTAACTTCAGCCTCACGTGTCAGAATGTTTTGATACTCATGAACAATACACTTCACTTCTTTTTGCACTGTGCATGTATTCAAGCAATGTCTACCAAGTGTAACCTACGGTCATCCCTGCCTCTGGTTGAGATTATGTTTGGAAAAACGTTGTCACAGAGAATGTGTATTTTGTAGACTACCAAGAAAGTTTGAGGGCGTTAGTCTTGTTGTAAGTGATTATTTTTGCTCATAGTCTTCTTTGTTTTCTCTTCCTTTTAAAAGGATTAAGATTTTTCATCACAATGGATCATTGTTCTTCAAGAAGATGTTTGACAAATTGTATCAGGTCAGTAATCTTATTCAGAGTTCCCTAAATATCTTTAATCTGCTTCCTTCTTTCAACTCCTCCATATTTGCTGCCAACTATCCTTGCAGGCTGAATGGAAACCAGAATCTCCACATAGGTTTGGCGATATTGCAGAACTTGTCAAGTCTGTCGATTCTTTGAAAGTCGGAGAAAACAAAATACAAGGTTATTTCTCTTGTTTGAGATACCTACACGAATTCTTACCCTCACTTTTATGAAAGTCAATAGATGGGCAACTGAAGTAGCAAATTATTTTCAGGACAAGGATCAAAATCTTCCAACACCTCTGCAAAATCTACCTCGGTGAACCCTCCTACGCAGAAACCTGCTGCATACCGCCCACCTCATGCTAAGACTGCAGAGGCCATTCAGGCTGAGGTTTGCATAATGCTAGTCCTGATTTCTTAACTGGGTTTACCCATTTCAATGGCTTCCACCTTTAAATAGTAGTTGGTATCTAATCTCCCACACATGGGGCAGTTGGATTCATATGTCTAATACACTTTTTAACATTAATTTGTTCGTGATGCTTGATGGTGATATTATTTCCTACCAGCTGTGAGAATTTGAGTCCATAGATATGGATAAAATAAATTGGGGGAGGCAGTGAAAAAGAGTAAAATATGTAGAAATAAAACTGAATAAGTGCAATACTGATTTAGTAGCAATTGGAGTACCAGCAACGTAGAACTAAGGATTCAATATCATAAGCTATCTTAAAGTGAACTTTATTGTTATGAAGGTTCGATTTTCCATTAGGATGGAGAGATTGTGGATGATGTAACCCACATGATCAAAGTAGGTAGACTTGAGTGGAAGGGTGCTTCTAGCGTATTACCCATCGGTGGATACCTATAAAAATTGGAAGAAGTTCATTTATAGAATAACGATAAGGCCACAATAACTAAATGGGATTGTGGGCAGCTAAGAGACCAGATAAATGAGATGAATCTAAGCTGAAATGAGGAGGTTATGGCGGATATGTGATAAGACTAGGAAAGAAATGGACAGAAATGAAAACATTTGTGACTTGGCAGGGGTAGCACCAAATGGATTAAGTTGATAGAAAATAACTCAGATGGTTTGGTCATGTACAACAGAGAGCAGCATACGCAACAGTTAATGGAAATTCTAGGCCCTACTAGGATGGGAAGGTCTAAACTAAACTATAATGGAATGCCATCGTAAATAAAGTATGTGTGGCTAATCGTATTTCATTGATTATATAGCCCTTGACAGAGCAGAATGACGAACAAATATTCAGGTAGATGACCCCCATTAAATAGGATTTAGTACAAAGGCTTAATTTTGTTTGGTAAGCTTTGGTTAACGCCCTCATCATTTGGGTGCCATTTTTGTGTCAGCGCAATTTTGTTCTATTGTGTTGGTACTCATTCCTTAAGATTAAGTAGGAATACAGTAATCTCCTTCACTGCGTGATAGTGTTGAGCAACTGTAAAGGTGCAGGCCTCCTGTTATATGGATTGAATAACTTCAACAGGTAAATGATAACCAACTGTTATATGAAATGACTGAGATAGAGCTGCTCAAGATTAATATAGTAATACAGCTGCAACCGGATTTCTGTTCTTTTGACCGCCTAAAATCAACAGGGCGCTATAAACATTTTATGAACCAACAATCGTTTCCGCCCGGACTTGTTATAAGTTTCTTCTGAACTCTTTCAACTTCATTGCATCGATGTATGTTAAATTGCACCAGTGTAATTTGCTAATGCAACCTTCACCTTTTCAACATGTGGTTTCGGGATCATCCTTTTCTTTCTCCGTTTTCTTTTGTTGTTTGCTGTTTCTTTCTCTCCTTAATCTGTTTCTAATGCTTTTGATGCTAATGACAGTTATTTGGACGAGGCCCTACGCAGTAAGTTCACTCTGTAGTCTATACTCTGTGATCTCTTCTCCCTCTCTCTCCTGATATATGTCGAGCTTTGGTTGTCCTATAGCTAGCGTCATTGTGAATGTTTGTCCTTTTATTTCGTTCAGAGAAATGAGCAAGAATGCTTTGAAGAATATGAAAAGACGGGAGAAACAAAAAGAGAAAAAGGCTGCCGAAGCGGCTACCAGTGGTTCATGACATTGGTCCCTGACATTAGAGAGAGTTAAACAAAAAGAGAGAGAGGCTACCAGTTGTTTTCTTGATGTGCTTGGGTTTTGATTTTCAGACAACTGCTGTTCGTCCAAGCAGGGTTTTTTTTATCCTTTATAAACTTTTTCATGGTGATGACAATAAACATCTGGATTTTGTATTTCCAGGTCCTTTTCTTTTGTATAAAATCTCTGATTGCATGAACTTATGTATGATTTTGAAAGAATGTGGGATTTTGCAGAAGAAGTGTGTCATTTTGATGGTTGTATATCACCTATAGATTTGATTTGTTATGATTTTATGGTTTTCATCTTCTTCAGCTGAGAAATCTCTTAGGTACTTGTTTTCTGAACCGAAAAAGTAAGAACGTAAAACTGCATTCAACGCTCTTTCATGATATAGAATGTATTTATAATTGTATCAACATCAAAGCGCCGAGCAATGCCTTTCTCAATGTAAGTGAGCATAAAACTCGCAATGAAATCTCTTCCTTCATGTTCCATAGTCTGGTCTTCATCATGGCTAAAAATGCTCGTTTTGTTGTCGCTGTAGAAATCAGTAAAGTTAAAACAAGACGAATCAATTTATCAATAAGGGGATAAATGATTGAATTTCTTGTTTTCGCCAATACTTAGACGTAACTAAAATATTATGGATAAATTCTGAAACTCTGAATACCTGATCACAGTAAGCTCATAATTTGCAACTGAAACTTCAAATGCCGCTATTTTTGCTCAGTGAAGTCCCTGAAATAGCATATATTTTCAAATAATGGAAGATCTATTTCCATCCCCAGGATCTCAAGCAGAGCCAAGAACAAGTAATTCCATCACATCCTCCTTAAAGAGATTGTTCAATTCTTGCAACTGATTATCAAAATTTATTGGGCGGGTAATAGTAGATATATTAAAAATTTGTTGCGCGGGTGCACCTATATAGGGATAAATTTCTTCAAAAAGTTATTACCATAATTATAAGATTTTTTTTGAAACTTGGGTAGGGCGGTCACCCGCGCCAACCCACCCTTGCATCCATCCTAGTAAGCAATAGTGCAATACGTTGAGATTTAGCTTAGCAAGGAAGCACTATTATGTCAACCGCGAGTAAGGACTTTCCAACAAGGTTCTGAATCCCATACCGGCTAGGATACCGGTTTTTCAATCGGTAACCAGTATTTAACCGGTTACCGTTTTGGATTTAGCACTACTATATAATTATAACTTGAAAATTTTCCCATAACTTACATTAGACAACAAACAAAATATCACGTAATGGAAAATGTCTTCACTCACACATGCTTAAAATTAATCTTAATTTGCAACCATTACTCACAATGAAGAGGCAATACTTTAGTAAACGAAAGTAGGCTAGATGCTTTCACACTTTAGTTTTTTTTTTTTTGGGTAAGACTTTCACACTTACTTCCGTACGCTCAAATTCAAATTGGCTTCTTCGATATGTCGTTATTCTGCATCTTCCTCGCAACTTACTTCCACTTACGATTAATGCCGTGCCGGCCCGATTACTAAATCGTGCCATGCCGTTTCTTAATCGTGCCGTGCCGTGCCGGCCCATTTACTCAATCGTGCCGTGCTATGTTTTAATCGAGTGCGTGCTATGTTTTAATCGTGACGTGCCGTGCCCGTGCCGGCACATCTCCGATTTTTGTCAAAAAATCCAACCGAGTTTCGTTTAATCTAAGCATCTAGCCTAGTTCCGTTTAATCTAGCCGAATTTCGTTGAATTTTTTTTTGACAAGGTGGGGAGATTATGAGAAATCTTTAATGCATAAAGATTAGGCTTATTTGTAAAAACACCCCCTAAACTATCACTTTGTTGCAACATCACCCCCTAAACTACCAAACTTGCCAACTGCACCCCTCAAACTATCAAATATGAGCAACTTCACCCCCTGACCTAAATACCGTTAAAATCATTAACGACATCGTGTGAAAAGTCCATCATACCCTCATTGGTAAATAGGGTCAGTGGGGCAGCACTTGGGATTTCTCTGTTTCTTTCCTTCATCGTTTCTCTCTCTTCACTCCATCGCGCAGATCGATCGATCGGTCTCAGCCGACAGCCATGGTCGAACCCTAATCACTCCCTCCCTCTCTCTCTCCCTCTCTTTCTCATCGCCTCTCCGCCCACAGTCACTATTTCGATCTCAACGAACCCAGATCGAGAAAATCTGGAAACAATGAAGAAACTCATTGGAAAAACCTTCAATTAGCACGTATTTGAGGCCGTAAGTTCTGTATCTTCCTTCTATCGTTAGTTCCTGTATGTGCTACCAGTTGATTGAATGAAACCCTAATTTTTTTGTAGTTCGAATGAAACCCTAATTTTGTGTACGATCGATCGAACCTTCTCTAAAATGGTTGGATTGAAACCCAAAATGGTGTGTTTGAAACCCAAAATGGTTTGATTGAAACCCTAATGGTTCGACTGAAACCCTAATGCACCATGCAAAACCGTACGGTCGTTTATTGTTTAAAAATTGGGGAATTTTGGACAGATGTGTTTGGATATGGAAAAATGGCTTAAACAATCTTGGATTTTGTTGTTCTCTGAATTAAAAACTGATTGTTGCCTGATTTGTGTTTCCTTTGTTGAATATTAAACTCAGTGGTCCTTGTTTTCATGATTAGCCTTTCCTGAATATTATAACTCCCACGCGTGATTTTGGATGCCAGTTTTTTATGACTCACATGCAATCAGATTTATATGTTTATTAAAATTTGATTTTCCTGCATATTAAAACTGATTGTTGCATGATTTGTGTTTGCCTTTCTTCAATATTAAAGTCAGTGGTCTTTTTATGGCATTTTTTTTATGTCTCACATGCAATCAAATGTATATGTGTATTCATTTTTAGTTGTTGTCTGACATACAACAATGGCCATATTATAACTCACAAATTCCTACATTTGTTGCACAGGAAACATGGTTGACTTAAGGTGCACTTTGCATGTTTATGTGGGTGGTCAGATTGTTAAAGGCAAGGAGGTTGAGTACGTCAAAGGGGTAAGGGCTGAAAGCAAGGTAGATCCAGATTCTTTCTCCTATTATGATTTGATGAATATAATTCAAGAGACACGGTATTATGATAGACAGATGAATAACATAAGTTTGTTTTTATAGAAAACCAATGTGTGACATGAACACTGGGTTAGTTCAATTGACTTCTCATGTTGATATCATTCAAATGTTTGCAGAGCATTCTGGTAACAAGTTTATGGTAATTGATGTGTATGTGCATTGCCCTAATTTGGTTGATTCTAATGAGGATGATGAGATAGGTAGAGAGACAAGTGTGATAGACCAAGGTTGCTTGACTGAATTAAAAGCTGAATTAGAACATGGAGATTTAGTTGGAGATGAGGCAGTACTAGGTGGTCATGAAGATGGAGATGTAGTTGGAGATGAAGTAGAAGTAGAACCCATGGATGAAGACACTGACTCAGATTATGAGTGGACTCCCTACTCTAATGAATCCAGTTCTTGTGCATCTTTTAGTGGGGTAGAGGAGTCTTCTAATGAAGAGCAGGAGCAAGCTATTGCCTTGGTAGGTTTAGCTAACTATAACCTTGGTAGTAAAGGTGATGAAGAAATGGACCCTAGTTCTGACAGTGATGATAACAACTTCGTTGAAGGATGTGATGATGATGGGAAACCTAATTTTCGTGAGTTTAAGGAAAGTTGCTTGAACAACCCTCAATTAATAGAAGGGATGAAGTTTCCTAATGTGCGGGTGTTTAGGAAATTGTTGAGGGAATACCACATAAAGGAGGGGTACTTGTTTAAATTTGTGAAGAATGAGTCTAAGAGGGTCATTGTAGTGTGTGCAAAGAAATGTGGTTTTAGACTTCATGCCTCTCCCATGTATGATGAAAGATCATTTCAAATAAAGAGGATTAACCAACAACATGAATGTACTAGGGAGTACAGAAATAACAATGCAACGTCGTCATGGCTTTCCCAAAAGTACTTAACCAAACTTAGTGATGCACCTGAGACTAAGGTTAAGTCAATGAAGAATATAGTGAGGAGGGAGTTGCTGATAAATGTTTCAAAGCACAAAGTGTATAGGACAAAGAGAAAGACACTTGAATTGATTGCGGGAGATCATACCCAACAATATTTGAGGTTGTGGGACTATTGTGAGATGCTTAGAATACAGAACCCAGGTAGTGTTGCTAAACTTAAGGTGGAAAGACCCTGGGATGGACATGGGCCAATATTTCAGAGGATGTTCATATGCTATGATGCATGTGTGACAGGTTTTTAGCAGGTTGCAAGCCCTTAATTGGGTTAGATGCCTGTTTTTTAAAAGGGCCTTTTGGAGGTCAATTGATGCATGCTGTTGCTAAGGATGCCAACAATCAGATGTTTCCTTTGGCATTTGCTGTTGTGGAGGCTGAAACAAAAGAAAGCTGGACTTGGTTCATGGAGAATTTGGTAAGTATGATTGGCAATCCAGAGGAAAGAGGCATTTGCTTCATGTCTGTAGTTACTTAGGCACATGTAGGATATTCATTGAAATGTACAATGAATGGACATATAACATTTTACCTTGTAATTCATACATCCAAGGAACCGTCTTCCTAGATTTGTTACGGTCAGTGATCTTCTCATCACAGGCCTTTGTTGACATCTGCATTTTTCATCTCTGGTGATCTCTGAATTTGTGGCTGAATTTGCGGTGTTACTTGAGCTGCTCATTGCTTTTTTCACTTTGGAAAGTGTGGGTATCCAAAACGAAAAATCAGAGAGTAAGAGACACGAATCTGGGTTTACAATCTGGGTTCATATGTTGATGTTTAATCTGGGTGTGTGAGGGTTAACATGTTTTGGTTGGTTTGAAATGTTTCTGGATTGGATATGTGTTTTGGTTGTAAGGATTGATTGAAATCTGGGTTAGTTCAATTGACAGGTGTGATTGAAATGTTTCTGGATTGGAAATGTATTTGTTTTGGTTATAAGGTTTTGTTTCTACATTGGAAATGTTTTGGTTTTAAGGTTGACATGTGTTTTTGTGTTTTGGAGAGACAAGTTTGATGGCTAAGTTTGATTTCATTTGAAATTGTTTCAAATCAGGTTTGATTCAAATCTGAGAGGTGTTGGAAAAAAAAATAAAACTTGGGTACTGGTACTGGAATATGGGGTACCGGTATGGAAAAAACAGAGGGGACATTTGGTGGAAAAATCTAAAAATAGAACCTTTGTACTGGTACTGGAAATATGGGTACCGGTATGAAAAAAATAGTGTGTTTATTGGGGTAGGGTACTGGTACCAGTGAGAAGTCAGTACCGGTACTGACTGGATTTTTTTTTTGTGTGGAACAATGTGATTTTATACTAATCTAAGTAAATTTTATGCTAATCTGGGGTTTGATTTTAAAAACTGGGTTTGGAGAGAGAGAGAGAGAGAGTTACCTGGGTTTGGGAAAGAGAGGGAGCCGTGATTTGGAGGGGATGGAATGGGTGTAGGGTGATGTGTTTATATACACAAATACCAACACATGTGAGGGCATTTTGGGGAATTTTTTTTATTTTCCGTTAACTTTCTCACTTTCCCGTCCACTTTAAGACACTTATTTAACAGATTTGGATGGAAGGGGTGTTGTTGCTCAATTTTGATAGTTTGAGGGGTGAGGTTGGCCAGTTTGATAGTTTCAGGGGTGATGTTGCAACAAAGTGATAGTTTAAGGGGTGTTTTTGCAAATAAGCCGAAAGATTATGACAAATCTTTAGCATATTATGGAATTCATCAGTTGTACAAAAGAAGTCGATAGCTTATCGGTAGACATTTAATCGAACAAAAAGTATCATTAAAAAAATAAATTAGGTCCCGCTCAATAAGTTTTCTAAACCTGATCGAGAAGAAACTTTACACGATTGATTTCATCAATAGGAACAACAAAATTAACGGCTCGATTGTTAAAATAGTTTCGGCGTATTTAGATTAACAAAATATTTGTATTGACTTATTAAAAAGTGTATAACATATAATTAGAAAATAGATCATTAAATTTTTTTTTGGTACATTAAAAATTAATATTTGTTGTGCCGTGCCGTGGGCCATGCCCCGTGCCGTGCCGTGTCTTGTGTAGTCCATTCTGTGCCGTGCCATGACACCCCAATTCTGTGCCATGCCCGTGCCGTGCTTGTCTAAAGCCGTGCTCGTGCCGTGCCATATTTAAAAGTGTCATGCCGTGCCATGCTCGTGACAGCCCGGCCCGTTTGACATCACTAGAGGGAGAGCTAGCAACCATGGGAAGTTCCTCCTTAGGCAACTCAATATCTACTGCAACCAAGGAAAAGCTGTTTTTCTGCGTTGCTTCTAAGGTGGATGGATATGAGGGCATTCTGCTTCTAGGAAAAGGAATGTGCTTTCACACTTAGTTTTTTTTCTTTTTTGTTCTTTTCGGTAAGACTTTCAATCTTAATTCCTTACGCTTAAATTAAAATTTGCATCTTCGATATATCGTTGTTCTGCATCTTCCGCCAATTTTCCTCGCAACTTACTTTCTTACTACAATAAATTATCTGAAAGCACATGGGGGCATTTGTAGGAAAAGGTTCCTTACGCTCAAATTCAAATTTGCGTCTCTTCTGCCTCGCAACTTACTTCCACTTACTTTGCACCTTTGTACAACCATGCAGCACGAAAACTGCAATCAAACAATATACGAACTAGAAATAGATAGATCCATTCAAGCATCTCTTACTTCTCCTACGCCATGGATCGGCATGTACGTTATAGCAGCATCTCTAGCATGTTCCGTTGCCATGGCCGGAGATGTCATTCACGGAATATGCCGGAAAAAGCTGTGGTTCCAAATGCAAATATTTCACCACGAATATTGCTTCCCTGACTGTATTAGCTGTGGCAATGAAGCTCCCGGTGGACCTTACCACCGGCATGCATGCCAGATCAAACATGCTTGCGAGGCTTGGCAGCAGTGTTTTCATGAATACCGCAATGGCTAACTCTCTACTTTCCTTTGCATCTATGAACAAGAAGGAAAGTTTCATGAACAGTGGCCTCGGGTATTCTGGTTATTACGATTGCTGTAAATGCCGGTATCAACATTCGTACTTTTGGGTTTCTGCTTCCAGAGTTGGTATTCCAAATATTTAATACCTTTTCCATGCTTGTTTCGTTTGTGACATTGAGTTCTTCAGTTTTGACGGTTAGCTCCACTAAAAGATATATGGAATTGAAGTGTAATGAATAGCACGAATCTATTTCTGAGGGGGGAAAGCTGGAGGAAACTGGGAAGCTTATAGCACATCAGAAACTGAAAGAAGTAGTGGAGAAATACTGGATGACGGTAGAAACCGGAAGCCCCCAATTTGTGATGGCTCGTTCTGTGATCTCAGCTACTTCAGGAGCAATCTGCTTGATCACTGCAATCTATTTATTTGGATTGACGTTTTTCATTTCCAGAACTGTTGGGGAACATCATCCTTCAAGTTATCGTTGGTCAACCTCGTGGATTTTCAAGGTTCAATTTGTTGGGGTGTCGTGGGTACTATCGCCCCAGTTTACAAATGGTTTATTGCCATTAACTTCAAGTGCAACATCACATTTACCAACCACCACTACAAAGAGTTCAAATTAGTGGAAACCTACTGGATCCAAAGGTTGGTTGAGTGGAAAGAGGCACACATACCCTTACTAATACGGGGCATGAAATGCAAAAAGGTTATTCGAAATTTGAAAATTTTCGTTCTGAACATATCTGTATATGTGTCCTTATTGGGATTGTGGTGGCTAGCAAATTGGTTCAGCTAACCTCCATCATCATCACACTCCCATTGTTCTCATGGTTCCATTACTGCAAGAGGATGATGGTGTACCCCGTATCTGAATCCAGTGCCTAACTTGAAGGTGAGGCAAAGCTGCCCAAAATTATTCTAAAGAGTATTTGTAGTGAACTGAGTGATTCTGAAGGGAAGTGACAGAGGGAGTTCAAAAAACATGGGGAGTGGGTGAGGAGAAAGAGAACATGGGAGAGAGGTTGTGACTAAGGGGAGAGATTTTAAGGAAATTGGGAATTGAGTTTTATTAGATAAAAAAGAAAATAAAAATCATACTTTTAAGCTTTTTTTTTGGGTAAATATACTTTTAGGATTTTGTTTCTTAGCTTTCTTTATCTTACATTCTTCACAAGTGCAAAATAATTTGAATACCCACGAGTCTCCTAATGTCAAACTTTATTTCATGCTAACTGGATTAAATGTTTTATTATGAGTTTTTTCTGCTGTATTCTGAAGATGATATTAATTTTGTTGTTTATTTTATTATACCTATTTGGAAAAAATTCGGTCTAAAAGATTTTTTTTCTTCTTTAAATACTTTATTAAAAAAAATCCCAATTCAGAACTGGCACGACACTATATGGAAATTGGCACGGGCACGAGAATTAGCACGGTACAGGCATGGCACAATAGGGAGTTAGGCGTGCCCGCGGGCTAGGCTGGGCCGAGCATATTCCAAAATGGGCAGACATGGTCACAACATGACTAATAAATGGCCAGCCTAGACCGTCACTATGTTGGTTTACAAAAAAAATTCTTATAATTATGCTATGTACCTCTATTTTAAAAGTAATTTTTTTTGTTAAAATGGTTTGAGTGCCTCCTCCCTTGCTCCATGTCGGTTCACAAAAAAAATTCTTATAATTATGGTAACAAGTTTTATGTTTAAAATTATCCCCATATAGGTGCCAAAAGCTGTATATTGCATTTGCTATTGTTTTTGTTAATGCAATTGGTAGCTTACCCTTTTGATGCCACAACATACACAACACATGAATTGGCACGGGCATGAGCACGACACTCACGTCAAGGAGTTAGGCGTGCCCGTGGCCCATGGGCTAAGTCTGGCCACCCCTATTCTAAAATGGGCAGGCACGACACAACACTACTAATAAATGGCCCGAGCTAGGCACGTCACGAATCATGTTTAGTACGGAACTAAACGGGCTGGGCCGACATGACATAGCCCATTTAACATCTCTACCTATGGATGGATGCGACGGAATTCTACTTATAGTAGTTTCAACAATCATCGAGTTAAATAAAATTGACAACGAGGAGGAAATTCGATGAAATTCTCCATTTTGTTAGCCATACATGTTTTTAGATTTTGTTAATCAAATTATCATTTGGCCCTTCCACTTTACAAATTAATACTGGTGTCCCGTATTGAAATTCTCCAATACCTTTTTTTTTTGCTAAGTAAGAAGTTTCAAATATCACCATAATGAAATTGTTATTACCGTTATATAAGTGATTGAAGATAGAAAATAAACCCATATACCGTGGGGATGAAAAAGTCTTACATAATCTCAACTAAGCACTAAACATAATACAACTTACATATATAAGGCAGGGTCATAATTATCAAAATGTTGGGCGGCAAAAAAGTTTTACGTACCTTGAACAAAAAAAAATAAGAAGTGAAAATTAAGAAGTCAAGAGCTCATCTCGACATCTCCTCCTCTTACTTTCGCATTTTAGCCTCTATCATGCAAATTCAGTCATGCATTTTTTGGGAATGCATTTTGGGGTGCAGCTGCCAAACACACCAAGGCTCCGTTTGTTTCGATGTAAAATGTTTTACAATGAATTTTACAAAAATCATTTTTTCCAATCTCATTTTTTGGTGTTTGCTTCACATATGAAAAATCATAAAGAGCCACAAAATATAAATTAACCTGGTGAGCGTTCTCGGAAAAACAACAAAATACTCCAGCAGTAGAAGTAGCCAGTAGGGGAGAGAGAGAGAGAGAGAGAGAGAGAGAGAGAGAAGTGAATTGGGAATTTGGGATTGTAGGTACTGCAGGCGTGCAGTGCTGGAACAAAAAGTCGGGATTTCCCGTGAATAAGGATGAAATTCATAACGATTCCAGACTTTGAAAAACAACTTACGGAAGTTATGAAGAAAAGTTATTTTTCTCTCATTGGTGGAAATTTTTTACGTGTAAAATATTTTTTAGTACATTTTGTGCAACCAAATACCCAAATACTAGAAAATATTTTACAGGAAAATATTTTACGCCCAAACGGAGCCCAAATGTAAAATGAACGGTGCAAAATGCAAAAAAAGATGTTCAAACACCCCTTAACTTTACAACAATTAGGGGTCGTTCACTTGGGGTTCCCAAAACCAATACCAGGAACTGAACCAGGATTTCATATACGAGAGGGTCTCAACATAAACACTAAGATTTTGAAAATTCAAGGTTCAAGAATCTAATGTCTAAATAGGATCCAATGCAAAACACAATATCTATATGCTCTTAACAAACAAAAAAAAACCTAAAAGGTGAAAAAACAAATGTATCTCAATGCTTTACCTCAATCATGTATCAGAATGGATTGTGATGCTCCCTTAAATCTCGAAAGTCATTTATATTGAGTCAAAACTAATTTTTGAAAAAATTTCCTTCTCGATGAACAAAACCAAAACATATGTGAAGTTTTAATAGACTAAGAGCAAAAAATTGTTGTCCCATGGAGTTGAAAAGTTTAGTTTCCACTTCTATACAGTGGAGATTTTCAGGAGGGCCTTGCCCCCTCCATAAGCCAACTCTTCCTTCCGTCTAATTTCCAAAAGAAATTTTACATATCACGAAGATAAACCAGTACAATAAGAAAAGAAATGCATTAAGAGAGATTCGAAGAGTGAAACAAGACTCTTCTAGTCCGGCAACTCGTGAAATCTCAACCTGTCTCTCATATATTTTTTAAGAAAAAACAAAACAAACTCATACTTTCATCTTTGCCAACCCCTCCCTCTCACCATGGTTTCTAATAAGTTGTCTCTCCATTTAGTATTATTTACACAATCTATTTCAATCTTTCCCTTTATTACTCCTAAAACCTCCCTCATCATAAAATGTTTTTTTTTTTGACAAATGGCCCCCCAATCTATTAGTAAAATATCAATTTCATTCCAACATAAAAAACGCGTCAATTGCATCCCCAACCCAACTTTTGTAATCCACGTTTAATTGGTCCATTCCGTTTGAAGTCACCGGCTAAACGAGGGCCATTCACCTAAGAGCACCTCCAGCCCTAACTCAAAACCAAAATCAAATTCAAAATCTGAGTCAAAAGCCCCTATATCTCACTCCAGTCTTTGAACCAAACTCATACCAAATTGAGTTTTACTCAAATTTTTCCCCAAATCAAGGGGGATTCAACCCTTTACCCAAATTTCCAACGATAACTTGACGTAAGGTGTTTGTCGTCAAAACGTCGCTGTCGCCACCGTTGTCAACTCCGGCAAGGGTAGCAGAACATAGATCGTGAGGTTGCCGGTGACGGGTGGTGGTAACAGAACACAGATGGGGCTACGAAGGTCGACGAACACAAAGAATCGATGGCGGTGGATGGTGGTGACGAGCAACGGTACTGGCTGTGGCATTTGAGGAATCTCGAAAGCTAAGTGGGCAATAGATGATGGTGGTGAGGGGTGGCGTCTAACGAGGGAAATTTGAGCTAAACGATTGGAGCTGCCCATATTAAAATGAGCTTTTACTCAAAATTTCACTCAAATCTGAGTTTAAAATTGAGTCAGAGCTGGACTTGTTCTAAAACCCCTCATCTCTCCCCCATTACCCTCACGGACTCTGAGGCCCAGTTTGCGAATTGATAAAATAAATCTTGATAGTGTTGATTTTATCAAGTGAGGAACAAATTTGATTTTAATTTGTTTACCACTTGGCTGACTAAAAAAAGGAAAAAACCTAAAATCGTCTTTTTCTCTCCCATGCATCGCCTTCCCCGTTATCTTTCGCTCCCCCCCTCCCCACCCACTCCCTCCCTTCCCCTCCCCTCCCCTCCCCTCCCCTCTCCGCCTCTTCAAACCAAACCAAACCAAACCAAACCAAACTCTCACCTTGAAAATCAAGCAAGTTCAATGAAGCGGACAACCCACATGGTTAGGGTTTTCAATTCTCTGGTTTGCAGCATAAAGAGAGAAAATTATTTGCGAATTGGGGGGCTGAGGAGGGAGACTAAGGTTTCAGAGATCTTCTGGGTGACGAAACCAAATTTGCCGACGCCGGAGAAGAAGATGGTGCTGATGGAGTTTAAGAGGATTTCGGTGAAGGTTAGGGTTTGGGAGAGGGGAGGAGAGAGACCGGTGTTGGTGGTGGTGTTGGTGGGTCGTGGGGAGATGGAGGGAAAAGAGTGAGGCTGTGTTTGGATGACTGGAATCTTGAGTAGGAATAAGAATATGATTACTGGGTATTTTCTTGGGTGAAAATAGGAATATGATTACTCGGAATCTAATTCCTAGGAATTTGATACATTGAGTTGTTTAACCTTAAATTCCATCTCCTACTATCATACAAGATATACTTGTGAATTCAGTGGCGGCTCCAGAAATCTTG
Organism: Gaultheria prostrata; assembly: GCA_036023075.1. Classification (NCBI taxonomy): domain Eukaryota; kingdom Viridiplantae; phylum Streptophyta; class Magnoliopsida; order Ericales; family Ericaceae; genus Gaultheria; species Gaultheria prostrata. Next base: position 123,255 of record JAXBDA010000015.1, on the reverse strand, counting down.
AATTGGGTGTTCAACATTTACCTTAACTCTACTAGTTCTACTAACTAGTATATACATACAAAAAATTTATATATTGGGTCAAGTAAGATGTCACATTTTTTCTTGGCGAATTCTATGTTATTGGGTCAAGTAAAATTAAATCGGGGATAAATAAACTAATATATACTTGTGTGCCAAATATGTTCGCACGGATATTTATTTTTTTGTATAGAGAGTTGACGATATCAATAGGATATATACTTTTTTTCTTGATTTTCGTAATTTTTGTCGCAAAGAGTGTGCATTTTATTTTGAACTAGTGTATTAAAGATTATATTGTGAATTACCAGGATTGGTGAGTGTTTATAGCATAAATGTTCAAACAAAATCCAATATAAATTTATCACATGTAATTTATAAAATATAAAAGGTTTTAGAGTGTACATTGACCATATACAGGAAGACTTTAGACTCTGGTTGGTTGTTTACATAAAATTGATTTGTGGGATGATTTGTTGAGCTAGGTGTTTAGATATTTTTGAGTAGAGTGTTCAAATATGTGAGTAGGGTGTTCAAATATTTGTGAGTAGGGTGTTCAACAATGGCTATACTAACCTAAAACTAAATTTTTTACATGTATTTCTAAACAAAAAAATTTCTTGGCGGTGTTCAAGTGACCACCCTTATCAAAGGGTGGAGCCGCCTATGCTTGTGATTAACTTGATCCATAACCCATAGGCGACATTACAATTTACAAGCCATCTCCTACTTGTGGACTGCGTCATGACCCATTCAACTCAAACATGGGCATATCGCTAAAGTCGGTCACTTCATGGAAATTAAGCTTAAGAAGGACCCCGCCACCGGAAGCACTAACTTTATCACAACCCTCTAGTGAAGCACATAATCCACCTTCACGTCTTCTAGTCTTCTACCACATCTATGAAACTCCGGAAATTTTCCATTTCCATTATGAGAAGAAGAAGAAAAAACTGTCTTTCAAGTTTAACTTGGAAGAAAATACTGTTTCTCCATCAGGGGGAGGGAAGAGAGAGAGAGAGGACATAGCAGGGAAGGGCAAATCAAAGGAGGGTAGAATTGTCTGTGTGTTCATTTCGTTAATAGAGTTACACATACTTTCACAATCCCTCCGTCCCCAAATAAAAGTAGAGTTTCATTTTGGGTTGTCCCTCAATGAATGTGTTTTGAAAAGTTAATGGGTAAAAATTTGTACAATGATTATTTTGCTCTGTTAAAAAGTTAATGGGTAAAAGTGGAGGGTCTTTAAAAAGGGACGGAGGGAGAATCAAGTAGGAAATGAACATTCTGTTTGAGCATTTAAATGTTAGGGATGTATGTAAGAACAGATATCGATGAGGGTTCCGTGAAATTTAACCTTAAGTTAACTAAAAATGCAAAGAGAGAGCTAAGTCTTGTCACCTTTGTAAAACCAGCGCAGAAACAGCAATAAAACGGTGGTCGAATATGAGTGAACAGCCGTCAAAAAAGAAAAGAAAAGAAAAGAACACGAGTGAACAAGAATTTGATTATTGCACAAAGGGCCGGAGCACTGTGCAGTCCCACGAGAAGCCTGCTCCAATGGGAAAGGTTGTGCTTAACTGGTCATGTGTTTGTGAAGGGACGAAAGGGAAGGGAAAGGCCAAACAGAAAACAGATAACACGATAAAGAAATGAAGAATATAAAGAGAAAACAACTCTTATGCTACGATTGTATTTTTGTGAAAGCCATGTGATATTCTAATTTTAGTTGTCTTGTTTACACACAAGTTGAAATAGAGCTAACATATAGAGAGAAACAAACTGTAGCTTACAATATGCAAGGTTCAAGAGTAAGCCTTCTACTCATCCATAACTATATGCAACTCACCAGAACAAGAGGAAGCAATCTGATGGTTTGATGAACCAACACAAGCAGGGGCGGTTTCGAGCTCCATGCAAGCGCGCCACTCATCAATGAATGCCACTCGATCACCTGCCAAGCTTGGAACGTCATGGTCTTGAAGGGTTTCCAAAATCTCTTCAATTTCCCCGAGAAGACAAGCAGCGTGTCTGACGCTCCTCTCTCTTTCCTCTATAGCACTACAATAACATTTTAGAATAACAACACGCGGTAAATTGGTAAGGCAAGCACCCAAAATGTCCGCTATCATTATAGACAAATGCTCGAACACATTGTCATCCGTCTCGGATGAAATCCCTTCATAGTCCTTCAGAATGGTTTGACTGATTCTGTACATGGAATTAGCAGCTATAACCTTGGTTGGCCAGTTAAGGGGGTTCTCCATCAAAATCCCAGATGTCGTGCTTTTCCGGAAATCAGTTATAGTCTTCTCGGCTATATCAACTAGACTTTGAAGAGTCTCTTTGGATGTTTTCCCTTTCAAAGCCATTGCTGGGAGATCCTCGTTCATCCACTTGCGATAAAATTCAACTCCTACCCACAAGACATCTGCTACTTGCTGTACCACTTTCAATAAATCATCTCCTTTGGAACTGAAGCTTTCCTCTACACGGCTGGCGTACAGAAGGCCTTCGCTCACACAACTTAGCAACTTGTCCACCATATGGTTTTCAATGTTCGGTAGTGCAATGGCGATGCTGGTTAAGGTCACCACGGGTAGGGTCCAGCAATTAGGAGGTTTTCCTGAAATTATATCTGGAACTTGGCTACTGTCAAATTCTGCTACCCCCTTGAAGCAGTGGTTTGATTTCCGTAGAAGCTCGATCATATTTTTCGTTTGCTTCCTTCTACCCTTCTGAATCATCTGATTCATATCACGAAGTATATCATCCAAAATCCTTTTGGGCAGCTTTGCCTCACCTTCAAGTTGCATGACATAATCACTAAGATCCAGCTCTGTAGCTAAAGTTTCTGGTTCTGCATTTCCAGGTTTAATTGGAGAAGGGGAGTGAGACTCGGATTGAAGGCTCCTCTTCAATGTCTTGCAGTAGCAGCAAAACAAAAACAACGGGCTTAGAAAGATAATGGAGATGAACCGAACAGCTTTGCTAGCTACCACAATTCCAAACTGGATACCTATACACAAGTCCAAAATGAGATTTTTTGTTAAGTGGACAAATTTTCTGCACTTCAAACTGCGAATTTGTACAACCAAGGGTCTTTCTTTCCATTCGACCAGCCTCTGTATCCAGTAGTTTTCTACTAGTATGGATTCTTTTTGGTGGTTGTTGCTATCTCCCTCTGAGAAATTCAAGATGATGACAGTAAACCATCTAAACATAGGAGCAACAGTACCCACCACCACCCCAGTAAATTGAATCCATAGAATCCATGAGGTTGACCATTGATAATTTGAATAATTGCTTGGAATTGTAAAATTCCTATACAAGTTGTTAAACCGGATCTTTGCTTCGACTAAAGACAGTGCAGTCAGAAGGCAGATTACCCCTGACGTAGTGGCCGTCACAGAACGTGCCATCACAAACTGGGGGCTACCGGTTTTTGCCATCACCCAATATTTTTCCACCACTTCTTTTAGATCCTGATTTGTAAGCTTCCTAGTTTCATGCATTTTTCCCCCATTAGAAGCTTTTTTGTGCAGTTCATTGTATTTCAATTCCAAAAAACTTTTAATGGTGGGGATCGTCAAAGCTGAGGAAGTCGATATCAGAAACAACAAAAGCATAGAAATGATGACAAATATTTCTTCAGACCATACCGAATACATAAGTACATGATTCCGGCTTTGGATACACATATTCGCAATAATGGTGACCACAAGAATACCCAAGGCAACGATGTTCAGGAAAATTGCATTATCATCCATGGATGCCAAAGAAGTTAGAAAGTTACCCATTACATTAGTCATGAAAACACTGCTGCTAAGCTTTGCAAGTACGTCGGTTGTGCCCCACATGGCGGTCGTAAGATCCATTGGGAGCTTCATTGCCACGGCTAATATCGTAAGGGAAGCAGCATTTATAGTGAAAAACTTGCATGGGAACCACAGCATTTTTCCGTGGAATCCATAAACGACATCTGCGGCCATTGCAATGGAGCAGACTAGAGATGCTGCAGCTATATAGACACCAATTAATGGCATCGGTGAATCGTATTTTTTTTGCCTCTCCTCAATGGCTTGGTAGATAGACAACTCAGCACAGCAAGATTCGTAATGATTCTGGTCCAAGCAAGTCCGGAAGTAGTTCATTTTATTCCACCCTAAGCTATGATTATATGTTTATGCAATGGTTATACAAGGGACCGAGTCTGGCAGTTTAGGTGGAGAAAGAAGAGAGACAGACACAAGTTTGTGGTTCCTTATCCTGAAAAGGTTGGAATAGTTAAACGAAGAGTGGACAAGGGAGGAGGCACTCAAAACAGTCCATATGGTTTTTGATTTGACCGGGGAGGCAGCTTTAATACCACGATGACAGACCAACAAAATGGATGTAAGATGATATATTCAAAAAAGAGGCTATACAAACCACAAATGCGGGTGCACATGAGGGGATGTTAAGGAAAATACAATCCCATATTACTGGGAATGGAATGAGTGATCACTTAATTATTTGATGGACCTCTCCACTCATTGCCAATTGGTTTTGAGATGGATATAAAATTTCCACGGATGACTTGTTCAATTTGGCTTTTAGCTAGTCTTATTAGTTAAGCCTCTTTGTTGGGTGGATTAGTTTTTTGGATTAAATATGAAGGGCGATAAAGAAGAGGATATGGTAGAAGTGGAGATTTATTAAGAATGAGAAATTATTTTACATATGGTTTAGTTGATAATTTGTATGGATAGACAAAATTGGGTGGATGATTCAACATAGTGTTTGCCTTTAATGTTTCATCTAATATTTGAGCTTGGGAGTCGGAGGAATGAGTAATTGAGGAAGGGAACTAGTTATGGACGAGGTTGGAATGTTTTGAAATTCGAAAATAGGAGTGACCCAGAATAGAGATTGGGTCGGCGGATCACTAGTTCAACTGTGGATCGGGAATGGAACCATAATGTCATGACTAAATATGTTCATTTAATAGTTATAGATATTAAAAGAAAATTACTTAAGTTTCTTAGATTTGAAATTTTGAATATTTCAATTCAGTGAGAGATTAAAAATACAATTCTACATGGAATATTCTACGTGGAAAATCCAAAAAAAAAAAAAAACAGATTGAGTTGAGGGTGGCCATAAATAGTCCAGTTGCATTAGTTGGGAGTGCGTCAATAGTTGAATTTAAATTTGTTCACCCACCTTAAAATATGGTGAACAAAATCTTCCATCTTATTGATTGAAATTGTATAGGTCTCACTAAAAAGTGATATCGTCCTTACAAAAAGTGTATTGTAAAAGTGTGACATATACCATTTCAATCAATAAGACGAAGAATATTGTTCAATAAACAAAATTGCGCTGGCAAACTGTCGTTTGAATTACAACCGAAGTGGTAGCTTGGCTGATAGGCCAGTTGGCCTCCACAAAGGAGACTCAGGTGCGAGTCTCGCCCCCGAAGTGGCATTGAGGGGATTTTTGTGCTGAGGTGGTGTTGTGGTGATGGTATGTTCTCATGGACAGTAGTTATGGCTCAACCGGACATTCCACAGCGGATCGGGAGCCTCTATGGTCACGCCCAAGGGAAGTTGCTACGCTGGTCACCCCTCCCACCCTTTTTGGCCGTTCAAAAAAGAAAAAACTGTCGTTTGAATTTTAGTTGACTGACTTTCAGAATGCATTATGAGGGACACAAACTTCTTCTGTCTGGAAAAAGCAAAGATGGTTTAGGTTACGGTCCACTGAGTTGACTTGCAACAGGTCCATTGACTCCTAAATGCAAACAGCCAAACAACAAGAAGATGAGCATACCATTGAGTTACACGTTTAGAGGTAGAGACACGGACTTGTTGGGACAAGGCCCATATGACTTACGAGTCTCGTAGCCTCTTGTTGGGCGCGCATGTGTGGTAAGAAGTGCGACATGTACAGAAAAACTATACTCATAAAGTGAATGAAAAATACTATGTACATAGAAATTTTATCCAGAATTTGCTGCTTTGAACAGCATTTTAAAAAAAAACCACAGGCATCAATCTCGGAAATGACTAATGAGTTAAGTTTTGTGAAGTGGGGCCCGTCCACTAGTGGAAAAGTCAACGAAATCCCCCGGTCAAATAAAACTTTAATTTAGTTGACAATCCTCTGGTCAATCACTTCTAAATTTCAAAAAGAACTCAAAACAGATATTCGTGGAAACTTTTTACAGTTGGGAACCGAACAACTTTCGGGGTAAAATTTCTGTGTATGAGCCGTTGATCGGTATTTTCTAGGTATTTTCTGGGTAAAGTTGTTGTGTATGTAAAGTGAATTTGAGCTACTTATTTCTAAATTCTATGTACTTGGGTAGTTTTTCACGACACTTGGCATTTCTCACGTATGGTGGGAGTTGAGCTTTAGCCGCAACATGGGTGTGGTGCAGTCCTTGCAATTACTGCCTACTGATGTGATGTGATGCGATGAGACAATACTCCCGATGAATGTGTTTGAATGTATAAAAATGATGATTTATACAACATAACTGTGGATTTAGGAAAAAAAATTGACATGACGTGTGGCACGTGTATTTTTATAGATGTAAAGCTCGGCAAAGTATGTATGAGGCTCCTTCCTTTATCAAAAGTGTGTAAATTTTTGTGGTACTACAAGCTTAGTCACATAAAACTTTAAAATCTCATTCACATCCGTTCTCAATCATCGTACTACGCTAACGTTCCCAATCCTCGCTCTCGCAGATTTTAATTGTTTGAGAAGTGATTCGAAGACATTTATACGCTCGTGCTTGCTGCGCGAATTATGTCACACACAGTACAAGTGTATTTCGTTTGCAAATATGTGCTTGTGTGTGTGGGATGTGGGTCACCACTGTGAGTGTGTATGTTTATTTTACAATGCTGGTCTAACGGTATAACAATAATAAGATCAGGTTATTCACCTCTTGCTCATTCACCCAAGATTGCATAAAAAGTCCCACAGGCTAAATTAGTCAGTTGATGCCGCTGTTGTCTCACCATTTCTTCTTCGTGGCCGTCGATTACGAAACAAATGTATATACTTATATGAGTAGGCATGCATATGAGTACGACTGTACAAGCTAGGTTTCCTGTACAACTTTTGGTGATTACCACTTGGGGCCACCACAGCTGGACCCTTCTTTCGAAGCTTGTACTCTATCAGCATCACCAATTTCGAAAAACAAAAGAGAGAATCTTATCCGGAAAAGTTCTTTACAGTAATAAAATTACCATGTGAGGGAAGAAAAACGCTTCTATAAAACAAAAACATATAGTAGTTTGACATATTGGTTAGAGCGTGCAAAGATGTCAAATTTCTACAAGCTGAATTGCCGCGTAACCCCTCAAAAGATATTTGAATGCACATTCTTGAAGTTAAGATTGGAGTCATAACCATGATATTTCAAGAATAGGTTCATCTAGGAGCATACAATCCATAACTTGGATAGCGACAGAGAAAAATTATGGTCAGTCCTCATGTCACAAACTCTCCCGCTTCTGTCTGCGAAAAAGAATCTACCTGCATTAGTGAGCAAAACAAAAAAACGTTCACATCATTTCAGTGTGTCGTGGTTTTTCTTCATCTCAGCTGTAGGACGTCAATGTTCCCCTCCCGATAGATAGGTTCAACTAAGTTGCTTTGTTTTCCAGAGAGTGAAAAAAAAAAAAAAAAAAACTCTAAAAACTCTGATGAGGTAATCCGCGGGATTATGAACACAACTGAAGATTGTTTCGCCTAAGCTGCCACCTCATTTGTACCAACCAGCCAGGAACCACCTCAGCAAGAAACAGAAGCAGCAACCGATCGCCTGTGCAAATAAACAAACTTAAACAAACACACGATGACATTTAGTGAAGAACCGAGCACAATCAGGACAGACTGATAGTGAATCTTGCACATGAAAGGACACTCCCACTCCCACATCATCAAAAATAGTATTGATATTTCACCTCAAGTAACCTATAAAACCTGTTCTGCAGATCATCAAAAAGATTTTCCAAGGAGCTTCGACAGATTCAGATAGATCATTATATCTCGAGGGCGTATGGAAAATGTCAAAGGCACACAACCATTTATTATGTATTATCGTTGACGATGAAGTGAAAAACAAGTTCATGAACAATGTAAGGCCTGGGAGTCCATAGGTTCGATAAATTTCTATACAGATACAATGCCCAAGTTGAAATATAAAATACGAGAAACCATGATCCTATTACCTGGAAGACAAGTAGAAGGATGCAAAGCGAATTTTCTGACATCCTGCCAAATTGTCTTAAGAACAAGTTTACAAGTGTCCCATCATTTGTCCCAGTGAGCAGTCCAGTCTGAGGGTCGAACCTGAAGGTTTCAAGGATATTCACTACTTGAGTAAGATCCACTAATCTTCTAGCAACAGTTGGAGACAATTGCTTCAGAAATTACCTAGGCAGCCGATGTCGTGGACAAGGAATATAGCCAGAAAGCTAAAAGAGAACAGAAGTCAGAACATTGAAGAATCTAGCATATGGAGAGAGAGAGAGAGAGATGGTTTGGTCATACCTGAGGGAGTGATAAAAGGAAGTTCAAAACTTGAGGAATGAAGAATATCAGAAGTGTTTCACTGTGACAAACCATTCAAAAATACATATCCATCAGGACCATCACACTCGGGATTAATAGAGGAACAAATGAAACAGTTGAATGGTAACTAACAGCAAAGATAAACGTTCAACAGTTATGGGCATTTGTTGCAGCTTTTAGGGTCGGCATGTACCTTTTTTATGGGCAGCTTAGCCTGCTTACGAGTGGTTCACTGCAACAAATCATTCGCAATACATCCTCTACTCCAGATTTAATAGACAACCAAACGAAATAGCCCAACTCTAATTAACAAAAAGCAAAAAAGTCCAATGCTCACTGGAGTTGGTGCAGCTATTTGGGCTGCTTATAACATTTTTTTTAAGTTAAGTTTAGGAGAATGTGGCATCATGTTGGTACAGACTCTAAAAACAGCTCATTGCAGCTGATTACCCAGAGGCAGGGGAGGGATGCTTTTAGCTTCCGCAACAGGTTATCAACTATATACACTAAACACGCAGCACGAAGAAAGATTAATTTGTCAAGCAGTCAATCCCGTTGTGATTTCAGCCTTCGTGAGTTTGACACTCCACTGTCACAACCAAATCCCCCTAACATGATCCAAACAATTTGTGTCCAAAATAATTCTTAGTTAAGATTTTCCTCGCTAAGAAACTATAGCCCACAGGAATTACGAATTAAAGTTTGAGCTGAATATATTGTAAAGTTGATTTTAGGCTTTCACCAAGTTCAACTCCAAAATTCTATTTTGACGCTTGAGCTAAGATTTTTAAGACTTGTCACCTTGAAAGTAAGATGCCTAAAAAGAGGTTGCTCTACAAGGTAATGATGCTTATGTCTGCATCTCTATTATCCACAACACTGAGGCAACTTCAGAATTGATTAGAAAAAAGGAAAAAAACATAACATGATAACCTTGAAAGGTCACTAAAGAGAATCACAGGACCTAGAACCTGGGATTTGAGTTCGATTTCAGTACATAACGACGCATGACGTATGCAGAGATTGGAGGAAGGATATCAAGGTTAATCAATTTGGATTTTTGGAGTAAGAACCAAACAATGATCAGCTACCAAAGGAGCTTTAACTCGTACAGAACAAGATTAGGAGGGAGACACTTATTTGGCCTACAGCTGCTCACTATTGGATCAGTATCTTTACATTGAGGAAGATGTACTTCTCAGTGGGTAAAGGGTTCACTAGATGCAGATAGGTCCCTTCATAGAGGACTGTAATCAAGTAATAATCCATTTTAAACTTGATGATTGTGGTGGAAGGCTCGAGGTGGACTTTCTCAACAAAACATTCTCTTGTAGGCACAAAAGCCAATTATTGACGAGCCAGATCTCCTTCATCTGTTTTCATTAGTAGAAGAAACTGGAACCTATTTTCTCAAGGCATGAATTGATGAATTAACAAAGAGTTTTAACATGATGAAACTACGATTGTCTATGAGAGAAAGCAAGTAGAAGATGAGAGAAAGCAAGTAGAAGATGAAAGCTTTGAACCTGTCCAAGCAGAGTTCCCAAACTCAAAAGAAGAGAAAGATGGAATAAAAACATTTAACCTAGCACATAAAAGCTGATCAAAAAGAGATATAGTCAATGATAGTAAAAAGAAGATGCATATAATCGAGTAAGGTAAATTAACATTTTGCAAGATGTTTTGTTTATCGATCGTGATTCAGCACATAAAACTTCAAAATGTTTTGTTTCTCAATCATGTTCCCTGGGGTAGGTAGACATTGATGGATACAACTTACAAGATTGTTTCACCGAGTTTGCATGAATTTCATCTCAATTTTCCGTGTTATCAAATCATTTACATATTAATAACAAGTCATTAATCATGTAATTTGCTCCATATTTTATAGATTCGCATTGACATGATTATAACTATCTCAAGGCTACAAAACAAGGTTCTATGAATTATGATATAGCGCCTAAATGATCTGAAAATTTACCAGTAGAAGGTTAGAATGGAAGACATACCTAAAGTGGCCGAGAATGCCAGCTACAGCCATAGTCATTCCAGCAAAGTATGTATAGGTGTCACCAACAAAAACTGATGAAGGATACCTAAAATTCAGACAACAGAGAATGTCACAATTGACCTTATTATGGATTAACAATATTTTGTAAAACCATCTTGTGAAAATGACAATAACATTACCAGTTGTACGAAAATAAAGCCAAAGATGTGGCAAGTAATGGTTGAACAAGGTAAATAGAGAATGCATGAGCCTGTTTATAATCTGGGTTCGAAGATGCTCCAATTTGCATTACATTATGTATTAGAATCTGTAAAAAAAAAAAAGAGCGAGTCAGATACCACAATGAAACCACATTCTATAGTTGTATAAAGGGTAGGAGCTTACAGCACACGCAATAACAATTGTCTGCCCAACTTCAAGGCCATTTAAACCAGCATGAATATTGATAGAGTTCGTGCAGAATATAGCCAGAAGCCACATGTACAGCTTATATATCCACCCTGGCCACAAGAAAAAGGGCAGATAAATTAAGAAAGGATCAAATCCTATGCAGAGCAACTACGAGCATATTGTGATTTGTGAGAGCTCATGCAATGCTGGAAAGCTGTCCATGTTGGGAAGAATAAAGGACAGACTCTGAATCAGCTCCATTGTTCATATCGATTACACGCATGAAAGTGAACAATGGTCTTTTCACAAGGTTAAAATTGGAAACTTGCATATTAGTCCCTGTGTATGTATTGATGGGTTCTGGGGGCTTTTTACGTCAGCAATGGACAATCTTTTGGACTTTAGAAGTAGCCTTGAGGAATGGAGGTTGCAGTGCTTTTTTTATTTTCTAGTACTTTTTTAGTTGATGCAAATAGGTAGCTTACCCTTTTGATGCCTCAACATATGCCTTCTTCTTCAGAAATATTTGCAAGTACGAAAGACACAATATTCTGCAAATGATACATGAATGCAAAAACTTCTATTGCATATTGTACCATATAGGTAATTCCATTAGTTGTCATACCTTTATACTCCACTAATTACTGAAGCTAGTAAGTAGTAACAAATACAAAACAATACAAAAACTTCTAAGGTAACTATTGTATCATAGATGTAATTCCATTGGTTCTCATAAACTTGTAATAATTATTGAAGATAGTCGCTACTCCCAAGATCGCGTCCGATGATAAGAAACAAAAATGAATGCCGAAGGAAAATCAAAGATTGACATAGTGCTGTGAAATAATGAGAAGGGGCCTCATTTTCTCCTCTCTTTAGTGCTGATTTGCAATGTAAGAGGGCTGGAATACCCTTAGTTCAAGTTGGTAGGACAAGACTTTGGCACTCGGTGAAATGAACCAACTCATAGTGTTGCCATAAAAAATGGGGAAACCAGTCCAAGAATTTATACCTAGATCCAAAACCTCAAGCCCGAGATAGGAAACAAGAGGCTTTGGTATAACAATAGTTGTATGTCCAGCATAGGCCATCAATAGAGGAAGAGCAGAAATTGACGGCAATACTAATTTCCTGTTCTTCAAAGTCAGAAAGATCTGGTTTAGCATTGAATCTGAACACAGTTCAAAGTGCCAAAGACAATACAGTTCTCTGAAATCAAGTAGACCACTCAATCCTAAAATGTAATACTCACACTCTCCAAGGGACATCAAGGACATCATCTACAAATCCAAGCAAAATCATGAAGCATATGGATGCCAAAGCTGCATTGTACTCAACAAGCCACTGCAATGGATTAATAATCAACAAATGAGTATGTCATTAGTAGGAGCACAGAGTATTCTATAGCTGCCACATAACAATGCAGAAGCAAGAAAGTTTTGATGACAACTAAAGAAAACAAAGTTTACAAAGATAATATAAAATTAAGCATTAGAAGTATGAAATGACATGATGTCTTGGAAGTATCCTCCTCCCGCGGGCCACCTTCAAGATTCTTAAGCTAATTAGCCAAGTCTAAATGATGCGAAGCGAAGTCTCACATCGCCAGGGTACCAAAGTAATATGAAGTATATAAGAGTGAGGGCACCCTCACTTCCATAGCTAGCTTTTGGGGTTGAGTTCTTCCCAAGACTGTGTAACAAATGGAACAATATTTAAGTAGTGCAGAACAGAGTCCACAACTCCATATCCTCCCTGCTGAGAATTATAAATTATAAAAGTTATCCTCTCTCTAATAGCTTAAGCTTTTAGATGAGTTGGTGGTTAACAATCTAATATGGTATCAGAGCGGGCAATAGATCCTGTGTTCGAAGCTCGCCGACTACGGCCTACCTAATGATTATAGTTTACACGTGTTTAGCTCGCTTATGGGGAAGAGCCTGGCTACACGTGAGGAGGCGTGTTGAGAATTATAAATAATAAACGTTACCCTCTCTCTAATAGGTTAAGCTTTTAGATGAGTTGGTGGTTAACAATCTAATACTCCCCATAGCAACAGCATGCACGAGATTTTGAGTCTCGCGTGTCTACCATTTCACCACCAAGGCATCTTGAAAGTGAATTGTATTCCACTCTCGAAAGGTCGTACCCTCACTGTACCAACAGTTGTCGAAAGCAAGACCGGCTGTCCTTGATGAAAAAGAAAGAAGAGAAAGAACTGCTTCCTACGCTACCTGTTATTCAAATGAAATACGGTGGGATGATGAATATTAATTAATTATTATATATAAGTGAAATAGATAAAGGTTGATCTATTTCACTTATTCGACTGGAATGGCAGCGAATCGAACAAAAAAAATGAATATATATCGTATAGAAAACTATTCCACTTATAAGAAAGAAAGGTGAAAGGAAACAAACTAGTTTTCCATGATCTAAACAACACTAAAATAGATGTAGACAAAATATAAAGGTACGAATGAGAATTTCATTCGATTCATCTGTCATCAATAAGAAGTTGAATAAGGAACATAGTCAAAGATAAAACAGCAGCAGCATCCAACTTATCTCCAGTAAGGCCTCATTCCCAACCTTGGTAAACTAACAAACTCCGTAATCAATTTCAACTACAGGATTTCCTTGACAAGATAGTAATATGTTTAAGTGCTCTCTACAAATAAGCACAACATATACAGATATGCACTTGGATGGTGCATGAATCCATGTACTCCCTCTGTCCCAATTTGTTGGTCCCTATAGGCACATTTTGTTGTCCGAAAAAGTTTGTCCCAACACAAAAGTAAAGGGAAAAAGTTGAAGAGTATACTTTTTTTCTGCCTCCTTTGTGAAATTAATCACTACCAACATAAAAAGGTAATGATGAGGTTCCTAAAAGACTTGAAGTGTAAATAGAGAAAATGAAAATATGACAAGTGAAATGATGATGTTTCCTTAAAACTGGAATCTCTAAAAGGGACCAATAATTGGGTACGGAGGGAGTATTAACCATAGTGTATGGCACAAGTTTGAACACATTAAAGCAGGTGCAAATTTCTAAAATAAAGAACAGTAGTATATATATCATATTCTAGATATTGCAGAGTCAACGTGTCTATATTTGCTCAATTTCATGCCTCATTTTTGTATCCATCCTTCTTAGGAAATTGCAATAAATCCTCCCGACCATGCTCTTAAGTCGAGCATGGTATCCATACTTGTAGGAGAATGTCCCTACAACCCTTCCAGATGCTCTTCCCAAACCTTCCCCGTAGAGTTACACAGCAGCAAAGAATAAGCTTTATTAGTTTTTTACTTTTCACCCTTAGCTTCCGGCTTTGCTTTGAAGGTAAATTGTAAAACAAGTTCCCTGTAGAACGGGACCGTTGAACCATTGAGGCTATCGTCGAAACATTAGGAGAGCCAAGGAATTTTAAATTGCCAATTCCAGACATTGATTATGCATTACCAAATAACGGCTCTATCCTAAACCGTACCAAAATGATTGGTGGGGACCACCAGGATTTCTAGAGCTAATCATAATCGTCTCTTCACGCCCGCATTCATGTCTAGAAAACATAGCCTGTACTCTTGCTATCTCAAGGACCTTCCAATGTGGACAACTAATAAAGTGGAAAGAGAAAATTTTCACCTATATACAATGAAATACAGTATAAATGTGAAAGTACGTTAGGTGTATTTAGCTTAAGGGTATTTTAGTTATAGTGTTAATTAGGGACTTTCTACTTAACCCAGTTTGATATGTTATCTCTGTAACCTTAATTATGCAATAAGACGTTAGAGCTTGTTTCCCCCTTGCAAAGCTATCAATGTATCATAGCTCAGGTTGTAAGAGATCATTGTTTGCATTAGTTTCCCGTTTGCATTCTACTTCTCCCTTCATATTCTGCTTTGCTCTATCTATGAAATTTTGCATCTCCACGTGCATGACGTGATTAAATGTGAGGGAGGGTGTTAGATAGCTTGATATACATTGTTAGGCCCTTTTCCTAACAGCGAGCTTTTTGATAACTTAACATGGTATCAGAGCTAGGTACCAGAGATGGGTAGGGTGCGTGTCTCTACCTACACACGGCAGCTTGATATACATTGTTAGGCCCTTTTCCTAACAGCTTAAGCTTTTGGGATTACTGGAAACTAAACATGGTATCATAGTTGGGTACCAGAGATGGGTAGGGTGCGTGTCTCTACCTACATGCGGCAAGTGCTGCCAAGTGAGCACGCTTGGGTACCAAATTAATACAAATTATAAGAATGAGCGCACCCCACATCAAGAGCTAGCTTTTGGGGTTGAGTTCTACCCAACATCTCGTATAACACTGTATCAATAAAATCATCCAAACTAGAAGTTATTGAGTGGAATATATATTACGTTAACAGGGGACCTTTAGTCTATCCATTTCCGGAATTGTAGCATGAGTTCAAGCCAAGATGATCAGAATCTTAACAAATAAAAAGGGAGGAAAGCTGCCAAGATATTACTTCTCTCCCATTCCCTGCTGAACAGGCGGCTTTTCAATTATTAGTTAGGCCTTAAAAGGTAATGCCGCCAAATTTAAAAGGGAAAAGCTGTAAATTGGAAATCTAAGAAAATTATGAAAAGAAACCATAAGCTAAACAACTGCTCCAATAAAATGTGCTTACAATTGAATCTGATGTGAAGTTAAAATGTTGAAATAAGATTGCAAACACCAAGAAAACAATCCCAACAACAATACCCAGTGACTCAGGCCTGCAAAACACAAATGAATATCCATAAGCAATAGATATGAAAACAAAAAAACATGATTCTACTATTGAGGTTCCCAACTACTCAAAGATGTAAGAAGCAAACATGCTCCCCAGATGAAATGGAAAACAGCATTTCTTCCATCAAACTTCAGTCCAAATCCATATAGGTAGTACCCACATAATAACACTTAAGACCTATTAAGGGATATATAATCAACTATGTTTAATAAATGATCTCTTTTTTTTTTTACCACCATATCCTTATTCAGGCTTCCCCTCCCCCATAATTATCAACAACAACAATTATCGTACCCATGTAAACCCCAATTGATGGGGTTTGGGCGTAGAAGATTAGAGACAAAACCTTTGGCAATATACGCACAATGTGGCTGCTCTCTAGAAGTTTTACATTTGTAATAGTGGCCCCCTACTCCCCTAGAATTAAGATTTGCAAAAGCATCCCACTCAAAACCAATTGGCAATGAGTGAAGGTGGCACAAGCTCATATACTAGTTTTATTAAAACTAGTATATACAATGAGCTCATCAATACTCCCAACTTTAAGTGAATCAAAATCTAGCACATTCTCACTTAACGACGTAAACTCAAATCTATTCCACAACAAACAAAATTAAACAAATCACAACTTTAATGTTGATCTAGAACGTCCTCAGTAAATGTTGATCTCTGTTAAAGCAGCTGTCGCTCATTGGTTAATTATCATCTCCAAAACCAGTATGTGAGCATGTGAGGCTTCTGCCCTTTTTTCAGTTGACAAATCATATAAACAATGAGCTCAGTACTCCCAACACCCAAGTGAATCAAAACCACTCCCAGTTAATGAAGAAAATTCAAATTCTTTCAACAAAATTAAAAATTCATTAGAACAACTCACACTTTGACTGAACCTTGAGGCGTGCCCTTCTTATTGATGTCGTATCCAAACAAATTGCGCCTCAAAACGTATCTAGAGGCCACAGGGATCATACTTAGGGTCACCAAAAAGGCGACGGAGCTAAGGACGGCGTTGATTATGATCGATCGCTTGAGATCTGGTTCGATGTTGTAGTGAGAGAATATGAGGTAGGCGTAGGGGACGAAAAAGATGAGCGAGGTTGTCAGGATTTTACCCGCCTTTGGAGGAGCGATCGGAGTGTCGGTAATTGAGTTAGCGGTGGCTGCGACAGCGGTTGACGGAGGAGGTTTCGTGGCGGCGTTGGCTGCCTCCGGCGTGGGTCTCTTCCGAGCTGTCATCTTCTCTCTCTCTCTCTCTCTCTCTCTCTCTCTCTCTCTCTCTGCGTGTGTTCCTTCTTGTTGTTTGGCTCTCTCACTCCTCACGGTGAGGGGAGTGACGATGTTCACCAATCACTGTTCTCCACGTCAGTGGAATGTGTGGGCCCAAATGCTGATGTGGAGTTTCTCTAGTTCTTAGCATCTCTCTCGAGAGGAGAGAGAGAGAAATCCACGCGGAGTCCACTTGACTTTTTTGGAGTAATAAAAAAAAGAAGAAATTTTGAACTTTTAGATTGAGAAAGTTTGGGGTCAGGCTGTGGTGCCCCAAACCGGTATTGGGGCACCGGTGCCCCGTTTTTTGTGGACCGTTGGATCTCTCAATTAGATCTCAGCCATCAATCACTCAACCCTCTCTCTCCTATTACCGACTCAACCTGTTCCAAATACTCCATTTTGAAAGCCCTAAATAATTTGGCGGTCTCTCACCTCTGTACTTCTTCGCTGAACTTCAACCCTCTCAACTCTCTCTCAGAGATTGAAATTTGGATCAGACGCAAAAAGGTGAGCCATGTATGCGTTCAGCGGTGATGAAACGACGCCAAAACCCTCAAAATCAGATCAAGATGTCTTTGGCGTTCAGCAGTGATGAAACGACGCCATTCTTCGGCTTCCTCGGTGCTGCCACTGCCTTAGTCTTCTCTTGTAAGTTGTAACCCACTCAAAACTTCATCTAATCTTCCCTTGATAAAGTAATTTTGATTAAGGATCTTCAATTTTCAGTCACAACATGTATGCGTACATTAATACACACGCGCACGCACTTCCCTTGATAAGGGATTATTGGCAGTTTTGCCGGATGTAGTTAAGATTTCGTTGGTATTGTAGATGTTGTCGAAACGGATGAGTGTGGTTTCAAATTATGTTAATTGGATACCAATTAATATCTGATTGGTATAAAAAAATATTCAGTATTGGATTTTGCTGAATAGTGTGTGCAGAATTCAATTTTGATTTGTTTTTATGTTCCGATTACGTACTTATTGGTGTTCAATTAACATGAGTTTAAATTACAATTAAACTTTTGGACGTGATCTATATGATCTATGTACAGAACTCATATAGGAGTAGGATATAAGTTCACTTTTGGAATCATTTTGGTGGTTCAGATTAGATCTTGTATTTGTGCTAATTTTGCATGGTTTAAGTTCGTTTAGACCGGGGCTTCTAGCTAAGTTGGTCGTGTACCTATGTTTAGGGTTTGGGATGTTATGGGTTCGAGGAAAGCATTGATACATGACTTAACTAATGTACTAACATCCTATCTTCTAACAACTGAAAAAAAATAAAAATAAAGTTCGTTTAGACAAACGATTATCCGGGAGTTCAGGGGTCAATACTAGTTAAAAGAGGACATTGATCTTCCACATTACGAGCTTTCTTGAGTGGGTTATTTCTTCCCTTATTGGATTCTAACTTGCATTGAATTGTGGTTGTTGGGCTTGGTCACCCTTGTACATTGTCTACCAAGATGTCAAGGGGCAAATATTGTCCAGTATGACATTCATCAACTTTCAAACCACAGAGCTCATGGAGTTTCATGTATTTGATAAGTGAAAGTTTCACTATAATTGAAGGAATCCTAATTCATTTACATGCATTGCAGGTGCACGTGTGCTGGTTTCGTTACTAGGAGTATTGATCAAGTGATCATGATGTCAAGTTCTGGGAATACCAAACCATAGAGGAGCCAATGAAGACATATGGGCTTGAGGCCAATGAAGATTAGGAATGTCACAGCTGGTCCTATCATGCAAGCTCGGAGAAGAGGCAGCAAACCCTTAGAGCGGCCAGCTAAGAATGGCAAAAAGAAATGCATGATATAACTTAGGATTTTTTTTTTCTTTTCATTTGGTTGTATGTGGAGCTTAAGATAGACGATGATGACTATGTTCGGCTCATGCCTCTTTTGTAAAACATTATGTATTCATTTTGGGCAAACTAGTGGATGTCGTATTTTTATTCTACTTGTTTTGGTTTTAAAAACTTTCATTTCAATTGCAATATACGACTCGGCGTGAGTTTGAATTATTATTGACCAGTTGTTTGCTTTGTTGTGATTGCTAACTGAGACGCTGTAATGTCGGGCTAGACCGAAAACAAAGGAAACTCTGTCGAATTTTCCATAAAATATGATACATTTTTCAAGGACACATATCACCTGACTGGCTAGTTGTCTATGATATAATGTATGGCTGTTTTTGTTTGAGTGCAACTCCATGGCTCACCTGGGCACAGTTACGATAAACATAAGATATTTTTACTGGAATCTGGACATACTTACAACTTATATAGGAAATATTTTACTAGAATTTGGAAATACCATTAAACTTGGTTTCATTATCTGGGCATACTTACCAAAAAGATAGGATATTTTTACTAAATTCTCGACGTACTTATCACTAATATATGATTTACTTACTGAAATATAGCAGGACATGTTCGGGTGAATATTATCCTTTCGGACACTAAAGCTTTTCACCACGTACTTGCAAAGCTTACAAAGTTAGCCACCACGTACTTGCTTGACTTTTTTTCGAGTTTGAGATGAAATATAGCAAGACATCCAACTCTAGTTAGTGCCGTCGGCTCTCTACTTCGATCTTCTCTCTCTATGTGTTTAGCTTGTCTATGTCCATACAGTTTGGTAACAATATTACTAGTAACTATCTTCATCTCTAATGGTAGCAATCTCTATATATTATGGTAAGTATAACTTTAACAAATTAAAAACGTATCATTTGCAAAAGATGCATCTCATATTTGCCAAACTTAAAAAATGCCTATATTAAAATGCCTACTTTAAGGTAGGTAGGACAAATTTAGTTCCATTAATGACACAATGTGTGGTAGGTAAGCAAGAATTCAGAAATGTTACACCCTTACAAAATGCCTGAATACGTAGTAACTTTTTCCTTTCCAAAAGGTAAGTACTAGCAGAAACCATAGTATGTACACATCAACATACGACTTGTTATGGTGGTAAACACGATAAGATGTTGTGGTATCTATAGCCTTATTCTATGGTAAGTATGGAATTAATGATGGTTAGGTATACATTTATGTAACATAGTTAATGCATCATAATAAGGGTAGTTAGGAACATAACTACCAATATATTTAATGTCTCTTAGTTGTACTTAATTTGTATTATATTGCATTTTAAACATATTTATCTTTGAAACACAATAATATTTTGAATGAGACATTATGGTTCAATAGTTAGTGGTTATTGTTACATTAGTCAATTGTATCAATCACTCATTGATCGCTGTCAACCGACACTACTATTAAGTACTACATTCAGTAATAACATTGATAATATCAACCTAAATTAACCAATTTCATTTTATCTAGTTGTATTAACTACTACATTAACCAATTATATCAATCACTCATTGATCGCTGTCAACCAACACTACTGTTAAATACTACATTCAGTAATAACATTGATAATATCAACCTAAATTAATATATTCATTTTAGCTAGCTGTATTAACTACTACATTAACCAATTGTATCAATCACTCATTGATCGTTGTCAACCAACACTACTGTTAAGTACTACATTCAGTAATAACATTGATAATATCAACCTAAATTAACCAATTCATTTTAGCTAGTTGTATTAACTATTACATTAACCAATTGTATCAATCACTCATTGATCGTTGTCAACCAACACTACTGTTAAGTACTATATTTAGTAATAACATTGATAATATCAACCTATATTAACCCATTCATTTTAGCCAATTGTATTAATGTTCGCCCAATCATCACTATTTATCATTGACTCTTAGTTGTTAGATATGCAACTTATATTATATTGACCAATTTTAAAATTGTTTGATGAATCACTTAAACTCTTAGTCGAATGACTCTGACTACAATCGATAATTGCGATTAATCGTCAATCAAACACTACCCTAATGTCAACTACAGCTATTAATCGCTACAATATCATGTCAATCGATTGCATAAATTAATTTAATTTCTTATTCTGTATCTAAATCTAATTTAATAATCTAATTGTATTAAATACTTTATCTTAATTTAGTGGAAGGTCCTACTAAATCATTTAATATTTAATATTTATTATTTTAGCATTTTTTCATTCAATGGTATTATTACAATTATTGTAGCGTGTGTTTAAATAAAAATTATTTTTGCAAGTTATCAAAAATAATAAATGAATATCCTTTTTCACATGGTCATCATAAATTTAATAGTTATTTAAAGAAAAATTATTTAAAACTATTTTAATGTAATTTAGAGATTATTATTATTATATGTTTAATATTTTTTATTTCAAAAAATGTTTGAAGAAGCATAGAATTTGACTAAAGCTTTTTTTTCACCTATTTTTTAATGTTGCCCAGTGCCCACTACAAAATGGTTTAACTATAGGACCAAATTCGGAGGGCATTGAGTAAAAAGTGTTGTGGTATTATAAAACCCCCAAAATAACAATTTTTCCGCTCAAAATGGTGACCTGCTACCGGATTGACCAGTGGCCTTATTTTGTGGTAAGTCTTCCCTTCTTGCATGGTAAGTGTTGCCTTGCTGAGTAGTAATTTTGTGCCTATATGGTAGTATGTATTTCCTTTGTTCGTGGTAAGTAATTTTGGAGGGAAACCCGCATAACCACCTCGGTTTTTGGTAAAACCACTTGCTTTTTTGGATCCTACAGCTGAGATTCGTTTATTTTACATCCAATGGTCCAAAAAAAGTGGGGCACCGGTGCCCCAATACCATTTTGGGGCACCAAAGAAAAGTTCGAAAGTTTGACACAAATATTAGGGAGATGTGGATGGCTGGATGCTGTAGGTGTCAAATTGTCCCATAAACTTAAAAAAAAAAAAAAAGAATTGATATTGGCATACTCTTTTTTGTGTTTATAATTAGGTGAAGCGGTAATATTAGGGAGATGTGGATGCTGTAGGTGTCAAATTGTGAAATAAATTTTAAAAAAAGGGAATTGATGTTGGCATTAATTCTTTTTTTTTTTTGTCTTTATTAGGTGAATTTAGTAAATTACTCTTGTACTTTATGAATTATTTCAGTTATTCTGAAAGGAAGAGAAAAATGTAATTACAAAATACAAGGGTGGTTTAAGTAATTATAAGTGATCCTTTTGGGAAAATGTGTATTTTGTTGACGTTAAAAAATGTACTTCCATAGAATGTTTTTAATTTTTTTTTTGCACCAAATTAAACTACTCAATGAGCACTTTAATTTGGTATAAAACAAATTAAAAATTATAGAGAAATATATTTTATAGGGGTTCGAAATTGCACGTATTCGGCCACTTAAAATGAGGCGGGGGAGTATGTATTTACATTTTAGGCCAAGATAGTGTATCTAAGCCTTCTATACATAAATGGTGGATTTTAAAGTATTGTAATGACTGTTTATTTTTAGATCATTATACGTTTACATTTTGTAATGCTTTTTATAAAAACTCTCTATTGAGAGACCTTTGTATGCAAAACATAGAGTGAGCATTGTTTAATGAGTTCGTCTCTTACCCCCGAAATCTTTGAACCGACTCTGGCTAGATACATAAATAAGTTTCCAAGTAGCAAAACCTTGCCACTGGTGTTTCAAAGATTAACCGGAATAGAGATCAAGGAAGACAATACTACGCCGTGTCATTTTGTGCCAACCATTTGTAGGCTCAAACTACTCAGAGCACCTCCAATCCAATAGTGAATATGAAGAGTGCTACAATTCACTCGAACTTTAATACTAACATTTCTTCAAAAGGGAGCATGTGACAGTCATGGAGTATTCGTAGTGTGGACGAGGGCACAGTGGCGACGCTACCATATAGCCAGCGAGGTCAGGCGACCTCGTTGGGTTCAAAAAATGCACAGAATTTATTTTTTTTTAGATATAAATCAAATTTTTTTTACTATTGTCAGTGCTGGGTTACTCGTGCGAGGTTAAAAAAAATATTTCCAACTAAATTTGAATCAACTTGTTATAGCCCTAACAAAACAAAACAAACTCAAACACAATTTAATCTCACATATCACGTGCATTAACATAAAAGTGGGATAGTGAGCTTTATATTATTGGGATATAATAAGATAGTGGGCTTTATATAATAGGATATAATGGAATAGTGGGCTACTGGATTTGGGAAAAAAATAGAAAAATGGGACTTTGCTCTATCTCTCTGTCTTTGTGTCAAGAAGATGAAAGAACAGGGCCACAGGCAATGAATTTTGAGGAGAAGAAAACCTGAAGATTGAAGATAGAAATTTATTTTTTCCCCTCAAGGCCAGTGGCGACGCTACCATATAGCCAGCGAGGTCTATCTACTTGCAAAGACTATGGTAGAGACAAAGAAGAATCATGTATATTCATTAGTCTATCTACTTGTGAAGTTAACTTTGCTTCTTCCGGTCGCCACAACAACTGTTGAAAGAGCTTTTTCGTCGATGAAATTGATAAAAACCCGATTGCGTAACCGGATGGAAGATGAATGGTTAAATGATTCTTTGGTCACGTACATTGAGAAGAACATGTTTAAGAGTGTTGATAATGAAGCTATAATTCAACGCTTCCAAAATATGAACTCTCGTCGTGGGATATTGTAATATGTAGAAGGCTTTTTTTGTCAAACGATGTAATGGATATGTCTCTTTTGCCTAGTCGGAGTTTTTTTTTTTCGCATACAGTTTTTTTATCATGGACACGCTTTGTATTTTTGTCAGCGCTGAATGAAAATCCTAGAGTCGCCACTGCGAGGGCAGCCAGGTATATTTACCAACGTGATCAACGAGAGGCAGGAAGCCAAGAAGGGAGCACCGGCACGTGACGTTGGGACGTGTGAAAAGGCTTGTATTTTCCAGTCTCAAACACCACGTCCCGGTGGTTCGCCACTGGTTTAGTCGCCCTTTTGTGGTTGCTAGAGGTTGAGATTTCAAGTTTGTGGTCACCGGAGATGGTTTTTTCTTTTAGTTTCGGAGCAGTCTTTTCTTATTTAGCTTGAAAGTGTGATCGTGTTCTTGTTCTGGTGGTGGTTGTGCAGTTAGCTTTGCTATCACCACTGCTACAACCATGATGTTTGGGGATAGTAACGTACAAAAATGGCCCCGTCCCCATAACGGCTTGTGAAAGTCATCGTTTTGTAGGCTAGCCGTTTTGGCCATTGTTGTGTGTGTTTTCTGATTTTAGTGGTCCAAGATTAATTTAGGAGATTTCAAGGTTTAATTCCGGAACTTAAATTCCCTAGTTTCTTGATATACTAATCTCTGTAATTTGATCTTGGCCTACTATTGCCTAGAGAGTTTCTCTCTCTAAAAGTTAGAATCCCTAGGGTTTAGTCCTCTTCCCTGCCGGCCCTCCTCCTTTCTTCCCCTTTTTTCCCCCTTTTTCCCTCCCTTATCTCCCCTTCCATCTCTCAATCTCACACCCCTCTAAGCCTTTGTCCGATTGAAGATTTTGAGGGGTGGGGATGCCGCCTCTCCGCCCCACCCCTCCTCCCCACCTATTGCCGGACACCCACCTTCAACCTATGGCCGACCGCCACCTATTCACTCCTTCCACCATACCCCCTCCTCCTAAACCTACCGCCACTACCCTCCACCCAACCGAGCCACTCACCCTACTCCACTGCCCTCCACCTCCCCTCTATAACCCAGATCCACTCCCCCCTCCTCATGAACCTCCATCACTCCTACTGAACCTCCATCAATCCTCCGCTTCTACCTTTTTCATGGTTCGGTGCTGACGATGGGTTGATTTTGGGTGCCTCTGCCCCCTCCGGCTAATAAAGCTTCCTGATGCCATGGGCGGCAGCTATGGAAGCTTGTTCTCGTCTGGGGAAGTGACTGGTCGGCAAACTCGTCGGAACTTGGTGTGACTCGGAGCTCTCAGTGGGGCGACTCGGTGGGTTCTCAAATGTATCAATTTTCTGATTAGTTAGTCTTTGTTTTGTTATTTTGTTCTTCCTATGTTTTGTTCTTGATTACTCTGTGTTGTATTGTGTTATGGTTTGAGCCGGGAGTCCGTTGGGATTCTCTCCGCTAGCGACTGAAATGGATTCATCATTCTGTCCCCTGGGTGTCGGGTCTGCTTAGGCAGGTGTGTCTACGAGTCGATGGCCTAGTTTGCCTCTTGTCGTTCTCTTTTCACTTGCTAGTGGTTTTGGTTTCATTCATGTCTCTCGTTATAATTGGTGCCGGATGGCGTTTGATATGATATCTTGACATTTTCAAAAAAAAAATAAAAATCTTCGGATTTAGTTTCTATAATTTGATCTTCGGATCTAGTTTTGAACGACAATGGCTATGAATTTGATGAGTGCAAATTTGTTCACCCTCACCTAATGAGAGTGAACAAAACCTCCACTTTGATTGGTTGAAATGGTGTAGGGTCCACAGAATCAATGCACTTTTTGGTAAGTATGACATCACTTTGTGGTGAGATCCACACTATTTGTGGTGGACCCCACACCATTTCAACCAATCAGAGTGAAAGTTTTGTTCACCCTTACAAGTTTGCACTCGAATTTGATTCTAAACAAAATGCGGGTGACTTACATGTAGACCCATTTCTAACCCAATTGTGACCCATTAAAGTTATGGGTACAAATAGAGTTACCCATAAGTCATAACCCATTATAGAATGTGGGCAGATATCGTTTGATTCGGGTATTGGGCACCTGGGATAGGATTAGACGCGTCCAATCCCACCTAATCCCTTGTTTGGTTCTGGCAAAAGCGTCGGGTCCTCTAGGATTAGTAATCCCAGGACATAAATTATCCTTGTATGTGGGGTATTGTGTACTCCCATGGGGGGTGGGACTAATTATCCAGGACAAAAAAAAAACACCCGAATTGCAAGACTGGCTTATTACAAAATTGCCATCCAAATGCCTAACCTAAAAAATCATCGTCTTCTCCTATATCTCCTCTCCCTCTCTCTCTAACTCTACCAAAACTCTGCCGACATGATCGAATCAAGGAGACAGCTCAAACACAGGTACCTCATCGTCAGTCTCTCTCGATCGATTCAAGGGGACAGATCTATCGTATATGTGTGTGTCTGATTGCCTTGTCAGAATTTATGTGTTTATTGATTCTCCGTTTGAAACTTCAAACAAACGGAGAATCAATAAACACATAAAAACACAGCCAACTCAACAATTCGAAGGCTACTTTTTATGGTTCCAACCCCTATTTTCAAATAAAGACCCCCTCTGCTTCACCCAACAATGATACATATGATTGTACTGGCACCGGTAGACACTTCTCACTTAGGATAGTTATAGGTCTTATCCTTGTGACTAGATTGAACCTTAAATCTAATAAACTAGAAATTTCAATAAGGAAATCAATTAGACCACACATGTACGATAGACCTATCTCCTTGAATCAATCGAGAGAGAGAGAGAGAGAGACGATGAAATAACTGCGTTCAAGCTGTCTCCTTGATTTGCTCATGTCGGCGGAGTTCGGAGAGAGAGAGAGAGAGAGAGAGAGAGAGAGAGAGAGAGAGAGAGAGAGAGAGAGAGAGAGAGAGAGAGAGAGAGAGAGAGAGAGAGAGAGAGAGAGAGAAAGGATGATGATTTTTTAGGTTAGGCATTTGGATGACAATTTTGTAATAAGTCAACCTTGCAATTCGCGTCTTTTTTTTATCCTGGATAATTAGTTCCATCCCCTCGGGATTACACAATACCCCCCATACAAGGATTATTTATGTCCTGGGATTACTAATCCAATACGCTTTTGCGGGAATCAAACAAGGGATTAGGTGGGATTGGACGCGTCTAATCCTATCCCATGTGCCCAATACCCGAATCAAACAAGGCCATAGGGTCCAATTAAGGATTTATTTGATAGCACATAGTAGGATTTGAAATAGGATCCTAGGAGTGGGCAAACCTAGATCCTAGGTACTTTAAGGCCTTTTTTACGGTAGCTTATGCATCTTATCATTTTTCCAGTAGTCCTATCCAACGACAATTTCATTGGATAGACAATACAGAACTGCACACCATGAATAGATCAACATAAACGAGTCCAGTTGATAACAACATTTCTTGTAAGACACGCATTAAAAATGATGCAATTGAAACTTGATTTGCTGCACGATCAACAACAGTAAGAGAGAGGGTAAAAAAAAGGTACTCCTATAATCGTACTTTCTGGTTCATATACAGTATACACAGCAAAACGTGATATGCCATCATCATTTTTCAAGTGTATCCAGAGAGAGATCCTTTGACATAAAACATTGGAAAAACCCTGGCGATGCGTCCAAAGCACCCGTAAAAATAATAGGAGGAAAAATACAGATCGCAACAAGAATCCCGCTCTATATCTGTTGGTCTAAAATCTACAATCTAAGCCTGAATATGAACACCACCGCTTGGTTAATGATCGGGAACATCCCAACGAAACCGAACACCAAAGAAGCCCCTCAGGGTAGTAGACGAGCTAACCGGCTCCTCAAGCCAATGTTTGAATAATGAATTTACGAAGGGAATGAAGAGCTCAATAAGTAAAAGCTAAGAAGACAGTTAACTGAAGAAGGCAAACTTCTTTGATTCCCTATGATTCGTTCCCCTAAGATAAGCCCCTCCACTTCTTCGTAATCCAACTCATTTTCCAGTCGTAAGATAGTGTGATGAATGGGACAAAAGGAAGAGAGTTGCTGTAGAAAAAAGGGGTTCTACATATCAAGGTGCATATCGTACATACTCGGAGGAGATAATGGCGGCACTGCAGGAGAACATGTTTCTGCAGTTTCCAAAACCTTCCTTGCAGTTGCTTGAGACTCTCCGCTATTGCCAATCTTTCTCGAAGAAATTCCCATAGACTCAATGGCTGATCTAGATGTATTACTACTCTCAATAGATGACAAGAATTCATCCTTCGAGAGATTTTCATGTGCAGCTGCAACTACAGAAGTGAAAACGCCGGATTCTCTCAACCCTTGAACTATGACCTACAAATTGAGACAAAAGGGCTTTCAAGAATTTCGATCCGATCCTGAGAGCGGAATTGTTTTGATCTTATATACAAAGGACAATTAAACAAAGATGATAGATCTTACCATGGGTGCATAAATGCGAGTCAAGATTCCCTTCTTTAGAAGTTTTGTATTCACTGCTTTGTCGGTCCACACGATATGTTCCTGGTACCTAAAGAAAGAGAAGAAAAGCAAAAGTAAACACAAATGACATCCGGAGAAAATGTAATTCACCTTTTTATGTTCATGGGGCAATGAAAACCATATGCTAGAGATCCTATAACGACATGTATACTTGACAAAGTGAGGCATTCTTTTAATTAAACGACAGAAATGGAACAAAATGGGAAGAAATGGTCAGGATGGGTTTCTTGTTAACTATTGACAAACGTTGAGCAACAATGATATAGCACTTCAGCTTCTTGGATCCTCAACAGAGAAGCCTGGACATTTCATTTGGCAAAATAGGACCTTCAAAGTTTTACCTAGGTTGTAATAACCTTATATTTAGAAACTTCTAAAGGAGCCTAGCAACTACATTCCGTACTAGTCAAGACTAGAGAGAACAAACAATACACAAGTTTTTTATTTTTTATTTTTATTTTTTTGTTTTATGCTTGGGGGGCACAGATACAATGCCATATCGAGTATCATCACTTCCAAAAAGATTCATTTACACTTGGGCGCACACAACATGTGGAAAAAGATTCATTGTCAGGCTTCAGAGATGGTTCAGTACTCTCCAGTGGATCATCAATCTAAAGATTTGGCATTTGCAAGTGCCTTCACTTTAACGATTACATTTCTTACCGGAAACAAAATAAGAGCCATGCTACAAATTTCAGTTAAAGCAACACTGAACTTTAAATTGCATTCTATGGATGGAGCAAAAATATGACAAAATATACGCAAACATGAGTTTATTTGAAAATTACGAGTAACATCAAATGAGGAGAGGCCTTTCGAATATGAAGTGTTTACTAGAACTCAAAATTCAAAGCTTCTAATCTATTCGGAGCTGAGTCTACATGAAACCATTACCAGTGAAGCATCTCCTCTTCTGTTGCGGTTGAAGCAATTATAAATGCCTGGAATGCGGAATCTCAGTAAGGCAGCAGAAAGCAAAATAAAATTACAGATAGTGGAAATGCTGTTGAAGCAGAGACACTTAAAAGGAGTTTACGTGGTCTGTGCCCCCGACACATCAGACACTTGTAAACATCGAAAACTCAACCCCCTAAAGTGAAATAGGCACAAGGAAAGAGCAATAAACCAGACCAATACTCCGACATTCTCGGAGACATGTCAGATACTCTTTTTTCCTTGTCCATGATTCGAAAATAAAAAAACCCAATTCAAACATGTGTCGGTGCTCTTTTTGCAACATGACCGTCACTTCTTGGTGTCTAGAGAAAAGAAATAATTATGTAAACAACACTTCTTAGACACACATTAATAAGTAATTACAAAAAAATTCGGAACTTGACATATTAGTATGATAGACGAAATTGAAAAAATAGTACGGTGAAGTCCAGAAAACTCCCTGTAGTTTGGGGCTTGTGCGGATCACCTCCCTAAAGTTCACACTTGCCCACATAACCCCTTTATGGTTGTTGACCTATCCGCACCGTTAGATTTTCCATCCATATAAACGGTTTGTGGTAGACACACGCCTAAAATGCAACATCAGAACTGGAAGAAGATGATGTTGGTAATGAGCGGTGACAAGTGCGGATAGGTCCACAAACCATAAGGGGGGTTATGTGGTCAAGAGTGTACGTTAGGGAGGTAATCCACACGAGAACCCAACCATAATGGGGGTTTTCTTGATTTCACCCAAAATGATAATAACTCTTATGACTAATCATATTTAAATTCACTTAAAATTTGTACCAAGATTTATAAAAAAAAAAAGATATCTTGAGGATTCCTAGCCACACGATAGCTCAAAATGAAAGAAAGTACGTAAAATAAAATTTGAAAAAAAGAATAAGAACTCACAGCTCGGTCGAATTCTAACATGAAGCATCTCTTAACGTCTTCCTTTGTAGGCTTACAACGGCAACGATCACGTCTTGAGGTCAAATCAGAGAACTTTGGATATGTATAATGCAAAACAGCAGCCTCATCCAATTTGATCTCACTACCAAAAACACAAACACTGATAAGCATTAAATATAAGGTTGCATAAAGACAAATGTTATGGAAATGATATATATGTGTTAGGGAGACTTCTGACAGCAATTCAAAAAACAGGAGTTTTACCTTTTTGCTATGTAATAAGACCTTTGTAAAAGCACTTATAATCAAAGTGTAACACTAAAAAATCACTTACTTTGGGGTCTTCATATAGTTGTGCCATCTGTGTGCACCATTAGGACGCAGATGATCTTGAATTCGGGCAGCCGATTTCCCGTTTCCATAAGTCAAGAAGTAGTTAGGGTTACCACGGGTTGCTTCTTTGTAATTACCGAAGTATGTGTCTTTTGGAAGGTGATCATAATTCTTCTTAAACATTGACACCTACAGAAACATGAACGATAATTCAATTTGTGTCATCTAGAGCACTAACTATGACAAAAATTATCATCAGAGTACAAGAGAAACAAGTTAAAGCAACACGCCTTTGTCCGTTAATACTTAATACCAAGAAACAGAGGTAACACAAAAAATTGAAATGAATGACATTCGGGCTTCTCTCCCTTGAATATAACTATGGCTATCTTTGGAGCTAGGATTTGTTGAGGGACACCAAAATGGAAGCAAAATAGAATTGTTTATACATCTTCATTCGTACAGGTAACCAAAATGTTGAAAGGAGAAAACAGATCTTACCTCGCTGAAAGGTTCCTTAATGTCATCTCTCTCAACGCTACTCTCCTGAAACATTAAAAAGAAAAAAGAAACAAGTGATTATCATTTCAGTACCACTCACAAAGAACTTTCATATAAGTGATACAATAGAACACTTGACGCTGCACAAAGACAAAAAAAGGTTGTAACTTTGATTTAGGAGTCGTATAGAAGCCATAGAATGGTATTACACTAAATACTAAAAAGAAAATGGTATTACACTAAATACTAAAAAGAAACCAATCCACTCACGTAATTTGGGAAGATAACCATATCCACATTTCCAGGCACTTCTGCAAGCAGTTGTCTCATAGAGTACTCACGAGCACCCGCTGGATGAATAAGCTCATCAGTGTCAAGATGGATGATCCAATCCATGCCAGCTTCCTTGAAAACAAATCGAAAACATTAAGGACATACAAAACTTACCCACAAAATAGTATCTGGAAAACTTTAGTATTGTATGCATAATAAAGAATAAACTGCAAAATGCCATAAGCGATAAGACAACATTGTACCCTTGCCATGACGATAGCCATTTCCATATTGAGAGATTGCTTGACAAATAACTCGTAATTGCAAGGCTTGTAGAAAAAGCTCGCCAACCAAGTCTCATTCCAGATCCGACTAAATACCACAAGACAAAGAAGAACAAGGAAAACTGAGGAGCGAAGACAAACTTAATGATTAACTGGTACGTCCAATGCAGTATAGGTTTATCAACCCCAAAAGTGAAAGGGATATGCTATATAAAGAAAAGTTTGCTGTCAGAATAAAACATAGGGCCAGACAATGGGTCTATAATTGACAATTCTACAATCTGAAAAATACTTTGGGAATGCAGTATACTCAATACAAGGAGGACAACCTTTTTGTCTTGTGACATTTTTTGGTATAACAATGTGGGCGGAAGTTGAATTTTTTTTATATAAGACGGACACTTTAGACAATAAGACAGTTGTTTGGTCTTTTTCGTCTTCAGTGAACCTTTTTTTTTTTTGGCTTTTTGGTCATAATTTTTTCCTTTTAGACTCCTCTCGCCGAGACGGATGATTAATCCCCAAAATATAACGCGAATCTAACAAAAATTCAGAAAAGACGAATAAAACACGAAAACCAAAAAGAAAAAAAAAAAGCTTAGGCGAATGGAGTTAACAAGGATTGTCTAAGAAAGACTAAAGCTCAAGAAAGGATGATGTTGTAGCACCAAGAGTACAATGCAGTGGCTTATTATCTCTTCATTACAGGCTATTTGTTGGCACACCACAGCTGTCATTCTCATAATATTGAACAGCCAATCGGAAAAGATATTCTTCTGTTCAGTTCTAGAACCATTTCGAAGCCATGCAGGACATGTGACTAGTTACAACAATGTTTTGTCATTGTGTTTCTCATATCCTTTGTGAAGCAAATAAACCTTTTACTCAATTCGCTTTTTAATGTCATTGTTTAATATCCATGAAATACAAAAAGCCATGCGGCTAGGAACCAACAATCACATCTACTTTTATCCAACTAATCTCCTGTGTCCATTAGCAAGGCTTCCTATTATGAAACTTCAAGAGAAAAGAGAAAAGGCCTTCTTTTTACCTAGGTTTAAAATTACTAATTACTCGTTAGTTTCGTAGAAGGGGATGGGACAAAGAGAAGAAACCACAATCGACAAATGGTGAGGGTTCTTAACTGGGTTCCGGGGTCTAAGGATCCTATATTGCATGGAAAGAAATAAGAAAAATACAAATTTTAGATCACTGATTGTCCTAAGAGCTTGAACTGTAACAAAATGGGCCTAACAATGTCTATCAAACCACCGGACATCGTGAGCAGTACATGCCTAAGATTGATTTAAAGCATACAATGAACTAAGTAGCAAAGAAAACCAACCTTCTAGCTTGTTGCTCCTCCAATTCTTTTGTTCTGTATATAACTTTTACTCCCTGTCAAAGAAATTCAAAGACCGTAACATGTTGGAAGATCTGAACCAGAAAACTAAACAATTGAAAAGGACTAGAGAATTGTAGAGAATCAAGGATTTAAACTCACCGGAATGGACTCTAGGACTTTAGATACACTAGGGGTTGCAGCTTTCCCTTCAACAAACAGGAAAAAGTTTGTAACCCCGATAACTTTATGATAGAAGAGCCAAGGTAGAGTCTGCTCTAAGCCACCGGAAGTGCTTGTAGTAATGCATAACTGGAACCCACCAAAGATTCAGAACAGAAGATTTCATAAATTCCGATAAAGAACTTGATCCATATACATGTAACAAGAGTGGAAGAGCCTGACTAAACATCGAAAGCAATAATGATACTGACATTTCAGAGATGTAAATTGTAGCAAGGGAACTGCGAACCCATTAAAATCCTTAAAGGGGGAAACAACAATCAATAGCTCATTGCAGCCAAATATTTAAAAGATCCGAGGAAGGATTATGTCGATATTATCATGGCCAGTGTTTTTCTATTATCCAGTAACAAAAAAGTTCCATGTTAATAAAAACTTGTATTTCAACAAGAACCAGTCAAACCTTGTATTCCAACACAACTTGGGAAGAAAGATCATCCTTCTACCAATCTTGTTGTACAGTGTTCAAGCTTTCTCTAATCATCACATCACCTATTTTGAAAGTCATATCGTTATTCGTATTTTACTTTTCTTGTTTGCACATAAGTTGAAAGCGAAATAACATATGGAGGGACACAAACTAGTATATCTTACCTTCTACTCATCCATAGCTATATGCAACTCACCATAATGGTTCATCCAACCATGAGATTGCTGCTTCTTGTTCGGGTGAGTTGCATATAGCAATGGATGAGTAGAAGGCTTGGCTTTGAAACATCTGGTAAGCTATACTAGTTTGTTTCCCTCTATATGTTATTTCCATTTCAACTCATGTACAAACAAGAAAAGTAAAATTAGAATACTGATATGGCTTTCAAAATAGGTGATGTGATGATTAGAGAAAGCTTGTACACTCTGGAATAAGATTATTGGAAAGATTATCTTTCTTCCCAAGTTGAAATACAAGGTTTGACTACAGTTCATAAAAATAATCTTGTACAACAATGCACTTGAAATGTTAATGCCGTTGCCAAAATATACAAGTAACCTACACAGCACCAGGAAGTACCAGTTTCACCTCCAACAAAGACAAAATAATGAGGCAAACATACAGCAGTACTTCTAGAGTGCTTCATTCATATCATGTGACTACGTATGCTTGGGTTGGGAGTATCCATAGATACCAGGATTCCATCCATCATAGACCTTCAGATTGAGTTTTAATTGGGATTGTGCACGGCCAGTGGCAACGCCACATTGTAGCCCGTGGGGTCAGGCGACCACAAGGAAAAAAACAATTACTATTATTATATTGTTTTTTTTTTTAAATCTATAAATGACCCTATCAAAGTTTTATGTTGACGGCACACTACATAATTTTTCAGTTGTTGAAACCCACAAAAAGTTCAGAGAGAATACAAAACTAAAGGCTAAAACCCATTTGATGGTGTTGCCACACTAGATAATTGTTCAATCTGATACCAAAAAGAAGGCTGTTAGAACTTGTCCCACATTGGTTAATTAATACCTCCAAAACTAGTATATGAGCCTGGGCGGTCTCTCCACTCTTAGTCAATTGGTTTTGAGTTGGATGCTTTAACAAAAGCTAAAACTTATTCAATGGTGTGACCACAACTACATAATTTTTCAATCTTGAAAAACCTCACTAAAATTAAATCGACAAAATACTACTCCCTCCGTACCTAATTGTTAGTCCCTTACGAAGTCGTGCATTTTTCAATAAAAAAATTAAGTACTTCCGTGTATAATTTTTGGAATTTTTTTCACACCGAATTAAAGTACTACTCGAGATCTTTAATAATAAACAAAAATATTCGAAAAATTAAACACGGAAGTAGTTTATTTTTTTATATGAAAAATGGGAAGAGAGAGAGTATGGGACTAACAATTGGGAACGGAGGGAGTAGCTAAAACTCTGTTCTCTTTCATCTCCAACCAATCTTCAAAACTCCAAAATGGAGATCTTCAGGGGAGATTTTGTAATTTATTCCCTTTTTTTTTTTAACTTTTTAAAGGATCCATCGTCCTTTCTAGAGATTTGGTGTGTGGTCTCCATATTTGAAGACCCGAAAGTAAATTTGGAGGACCAAATCTCTAAAATTGACAATAGTTCCCTCTAAAAAGTACAAAAAGTAGAAGAAAAGAATGGATAATTAACAAAATCTCCCCTCAATTTGTCACATCCATTCTTCATTTTGAAGTATTTGAGATGGGTTGGAGATGCTCTTACCCCTCCGTTATCTTTGTCCGTTCAATGCGTGGTCAATCGGAGTCCTCGCGAGTTTTCTCTCTCCACTCTTTTACAGATTTAGCATTAATAAGGCATTGGTACAAATTCTAGTGTTTGCTCCTTCGATTTACTTTCAGTATTCTAGAGGCTAGTATTAAATGTCTAGAATCTGAAGTAGAATTGAGAAACTTTGAATAGAGTATATCTATTATAATACATGAATGATATACATATATATTACTTAAGGTGTAAAGCATGAAAGTCAGTAATACGTATAAGCAGAGAACACGGCAAAACAAAATACAATAATATATATTTCATGCCAAAGGAAACACAGTTATACGGATAAGCATGACTCATCAACATATACAAACAAGCATCATTTATCCATCATATTACAATTTTAACCAAAAATGTTTGAAGAAATGCACATTTACCCCCCAAAAATTATACTGTACAAAGTTACATATTTAACCCCTCCCGTGTCCTTTTACGCATCCCTCCCATGTCCCAAAAAAAAGTTTACATTTAATGGACACGCCACGTGATGTGTCCCATGCGTATTTTCCATGTCCCCCGCGTGTCCATGTGTCGGACACAGGGACACGCCTGCCTCTAGAAATGTTGGGGCTTAATGGACACGCAACATCAAGTATCTACAAGCAGTTGAAGTTAATAGCTGTGCTTCCTAAGCCTTGCATTTTCTTCCGAAAGTGTTCTATTTTACTTTGTTACCATCACTATACAATCATAAACTATAAAACTATAGAAGAAATTTGAAACTAAATGGTATCATCATTGATATGAGAACTAGAAACCACGTACACCCGACATTTAAACCGGAGAAGCTGAGACAATACTATGTAGATCAATGGTGAAAATTGTAGTGCAACAGGTAGCCAGATCCCACTCAGGCAAAGTGCCACTCATACTGTGATCCCTGACGTGTATGAGACTGTTCACGATTCAATGAAGGAAGAAGAGAAGAAGGTAGCCAATAAGCTCGAGAGCCTAGAAGGAAAAGTAAGGAGCCTCCAGGGAAGAGCTAGCGCTCATTTATCTCATTCAGCATGGTTGCATACCATATTTGAAGCAGTCAAACGAGAAATTAAAAAATCCTGTCTTTCAATTTGCATCTGCTTTTTTATAAGTTCTTTCAATTTGCATCTGTGCACGCTATGGTGTTACACAATCTTGGGAAGAACTCAACCCCAAAAACTAACTCGCTTCACACCCTCCCTCGCGCACAGCGTACTCACTCGGCAGCACCTGCCGCGTGCAGGCAAGAGACACGCACCCTACCAATCTCTTGTACCCAACTCTGATACCATGTTACACGACTTAGGTTAAACTGAACTCCAAAAACTAGCTCATGAAGTGAGGGTGCCCTCACTAGTATATACTTCATATTACTTTGGTACCCAGGCAAATGGCAATGTGGGACTTCGCTTCACGTATGGCAACTAAAAACTTATATTTGTCGTCTTTGCAAGATGCTTAGCTATGATTCAGTTCCATCCCTTAAAAAATGAGATGCCATAAAACCCTGATACTGAGAGGTGACGTCATTTGCATAGCACTATCCCAAGACTTGATGTATTGGCCAGGAGGACCTCAAAGACTAGCATGCTTCTCAATCAGTGTACAGAACCCAAGACTCTTCCCCACTTCCAACAGATATCCCTAATCTAGGATTCAACAAAATATCCTCAAGTGAAGCAATACAAAGCCTACATAGCTTGATGATCTTTCCGGAATACCATAAGCGATTGTCAACGTATATTTGTATTAATAAACAAGTATACTCATCATAATCATCACTACAATAAGTGCAAGATCCAGAAATAAGGAACCCACAGAAAACTAGAAAAATTTAGGGCTGTTCAAACTAACCGGTGAACCATGAATCTTGTCCGGACCGAACCGATCCGCATGTTTCGGATTTTAAACGTGGATTAATGGTCCGGACATGGATTCAAAAAATAAAAAACCGTTACTTGCAGTCCGGACACAGATTTTGATTTTGAAACCGTGAATTAACCGATCCGGACCGTGAGATTTTTATTATATATACTTTTTTAAAAAACCACTTTTATAAATATTATCAATTTGATATTTTGATATGAAGGGTTATACTGTTATCTCCTATAAAATCTACAAGGTAAATATTATATAGAAGTCTTCTACAATATATACTCGTTAACTTGCAGAATTCTAAACCTAATCTCTCTCTCTCTCTCTCTCTCTCTCGGATCACGCACAGACATAAGCGCATTTGGAGTATTGAACGGGCGGCCATATTGTACAATTTCATTTTCAAAAAACCGTGAAGTGTTTGTTTCAATGTTGAGTTTGGGTTTTTGAATGAGTTGATGATTTTTATTTAGAATAAGTTGAAAATTAGTGGACAAATCCGGAAATGATCCGTGACTCACGGATTGCATTGAAACCGAACCGTGACTCACGGATTGCATTGAAACCGAACCGTGAGACTTTTGGATCGGACACGGATTCTATTTTCAAAAAACCGTGACTCGCGGATTAGGATTGTATTCATGCCAATCCAGACCAATCCGGACCGTTAGCACCCCTAGAAAAATTAATCAAAATCAACAAGCGAACGGTCAGGAAAGTAGTCGAAACATGTTCGTCATTTCTCCTTATCTTTGTTAACTTGGGTTAGTATGTCATTTGCAGTTTATTTGAAACCAATCAAGGGAACATGTTCTCCAAGCACTACTTTCTTTTTCTCTTTGAAAACCAAAACAAAGAAAAATAGTTCCACATACTTAAAAATTTCTCTCAAAGTGATTACCTTTCTCTCACTTCCTTTCCCTTCCCCCACAAGTTCCAAAAAACCAAAATAAGTTTCGATGATTGATGCTCTCAAACACATCATGTTCAAGTGAAGCTTTACAGAACCAATGGGGTTTCATGATCTTTCTAGACTTGCAATAAACGACCACATATGGACATACCTATCTACAGATATAGACCTGGACAAGGAGAACACTCCTAAATAAGTATTTGCGCAGACACACCTCACATTCCCCGATTATCTAACGATCCACTACTATAATGGATGAATATCAAATAATTTTTGAGGTGTGGTCACCCCTTAGACACATAATCCTTTAGTAGGACCCTTCACTCTCCTATCAAATTCTCAATCCTCGCTCTCGCGACTTTTGGTACTTTGAGATATTTTTAGAAGAAAGCTTTGACGTTCATGTTCGTGCTCTGCTTACGCACGTGAACACGCATTGTGTGATGTCCCTGCGCCACTAAACCTCATAATTTCCCTTACGGTATGTCGGTATATCAATATAATGCATGGGTTTCAAATAATGTTTGGGGTGTGGTCAACCTAGGGCAGATAAACGGACCAAACCGCTCATGTTCACCCGTTAAAATCTCTTAGATTGGTTTGTTACATGAACATTCCAAGCTTGAACTATTTTTTGAAACTCGTTAAACTTTCAAAGCAAGCTCTAACAAGTTACTGTTTGGCTTCTCGACTTATGATGTCGAAAAAAGTTCAAGCTACTCAATATCAGTTCGTGACTGGCTCAATTAAAGCACGTTTGAGTTCGGTTCATCGCGTAAACAAGCCATGCTTGTGCATATTCTCAAATCTCATTAGATTATCAAACCAAGCTTGAACAATCAATGGTTCAGTCCGTTTATCAGCCCTAGGTCAACCCTATGCCACCAGTGGATCCATTACTCCATCTATAGACAGGCACATTTATCTACCAATAATCAACACAAGCCAGAAAGTACAAGATCCACAAATCAATAGCTAAACAACCCCAATAAAACCAAACATAACTGAAAGAGCCACGGAAATGTCCACTTACTTTGGGTCGCAGATCAGACCCGTAACTCAACTTCCAATCCCTGTAATACGGAAACGAAGGGGACCGGCTCCGACCGAGAAGATCCACGCAATCAGAGGACGCCGACGAGGAGTGGACTGGTCCGGATGTACCCATACCCGGAAACATCGGGTCGGGCGACCAGCGGGTGGTCGGGTCGGTGAGGCCGCCGCGCCATTGGAGGACGAATGCGAATGCGGCTAGGGTTAGTGGGAGGACTGTGAGCATCAACATAAGCCTCGAAGTGAAAGATGACGATGATGAAGTGGGTCTGAGAGATGCGTGCAGACCCGCCATTTGGGAATCAAAGAAGACGGGATGATCGATTCATATAAATGTGGGTGTGTACAGACTTAACAGAGTCTTGTTGTCACCGACGCAACACGGCAAGAGAGGAGAGATTTGAAACTGATGGTGGTTGTGGATGTGAGAGAAAAATGAGGGAAGGGAACTTGGGGAAGCAAAACACTCTTTTTTAGAACTTGTGGGGAAAAGAGAGAGTTGAGAAACTGGTTAAATAGTACTCCTACCCCAATGGAAGTTTGAAAAAAGTGTATAAAAACTTGTTTCTTTTGGAATATGATATAGTATTTCATTCTGTTGAATTCAAATTCCTTTTAATTCACTTATCCTTTTTTTTTTAGCTAAAGTGATAGAAATGTCATTGATAAAAGCAATCTGATACAAACCAAGTACCTGCAAGCTAAGAACTAAACAATACAAACAACTATAAAAACATAGAAAATAACGAGATAACTAAGTGACAACATAACTAAATCACACACAAGACAACAAAAGGAGATAACTAAGTGACACCTCCATCACCGATGTCCGGGTGATGAAGAAAAGTGGCAAGCGCATGCTTCGCCGAGAGGTGCACACATTGGACTTCCTTCCACTCCACTTTGGAAATACACGACAAAAGCTCAGCTTTACAATCTCCACGTGCAAGTTGCTAATCAAAAAGGTGTTCAGATATTGACACTTACTCCTCCTCCCTATCTGCATAATGGTATTAAAACAATCAGAAAGAATATGTGTAGCATTAAAGTTATGAGCTAAAGCCCATTTGATTGCTTGAATTTCCATTTGGACAGGACTATTGCTATATGATGACATAGAGTGTTGTGAAATGGTGTTTCCATTGGTGTCCTTAGCTGTAAAACCTAGACCGCACCATGAGTTTCCTTCTTTCCACGCCCCATCCACATGAAGCACACATTTTCTTAGGACAGTTGTAGAATCCAATTGATCCTTTAACGTAATGGATGGAAATTTGGTGATTGGAGATTGGCTTGAAGGTTGCGATGGCTGTTTAGACTTATTCAACCAGTTGGAGGCTCTTTGGAACCAATGAGCATTATCCCTTACCATTGAAAGAACAATGTCACTGCGAAAAGGAGTATTTGAGAAAACAAAGGAGTTCCAATCTAAAAGCCAATCCTTGAAGGAAGTGCCCACTTGAATAGAATGTCGAAACTCAATAGAATCTCTCATGCCCGAAGAGAATGACTGCAAAAACAAAATATGTGATCCAGAGATTTTCTTCAAAATCACATAAAGGACAGGATGAGGGAATGCCATTGAGATGGACTGAGAGATCCTTTTTAACTGCTAGAATTCCCTTTAAGCACTTCCAAATAAAGACTTTGATTCGCTGAGGCAGATCCAAATTCCAAACCAAATTCCATACATTATGATTATTATAAATCCAAACCGAGGGAGCTGCGTTAGAATTAGAATCCCTGCCCGCATCATAAGCACATCTATACCCAGATTTAGAGTTATACTGGCCCGAAGATGTGAACAACCAAATATAACAGTCTGGTTCCATACCCGCCGGTAAATTTATGGAGGAAATATGCCAGAAATCTTGTCAAAATCCCAGGATGGGCCAGATGGTGTTGGACGCAAAAGAAAGGAGACCTTAAGATCGTTAGGCCCAGCATAAGGGACAAAATGACTAAGAGGCTTGTCAATACCTGGAATCCATTTATCATGGAATAAATTATGAGACTCATCATCGCCCACCCTCCAAGAAATATGATTGGCTATAAGGTCTCTGCCAAAGAGGATACTTTTCCAAGCCCATGAGGAGTTAGAGTGAGGTTTGACTTTGAGAAGACTGTCCTTGAAACAATATCTGGATAGTAAAATACGAGAAGTAAGCAAACCAGGATTATTCAGAAAGCACCAACATTGATTAGCCAAAAGAGCCTGATTAACAAGATTCATATCCCGAATGCCAAGCCCTCTCTCCCACTTGTAAGCTGAGATTTTCCTCCAAGACAACCAGTGAACTGGCTTCTATCACCTGTCTTCCACCAAACTTATGGGGGTCAGGGACTCAAGGCCACCGCTACTTAAAAACCACATAGTTATCTGATATATATATATTTTTTTTGTCTAGTTACATGTTAGCCCGCACTAATTTGGTACCAATATATGACTTGATAAAGAGTTGTTCATATTTCTTTTAATCCACAAGAGTTGGTCATGTTGTGGCCCCCTCGTATATAAAATTCTCGTTTCGTCCCTAATGGTGCATATTCCCTTTTTTTAACATTCAAAACTTTCATTGTGGCTAGGAGCCTAGGATAACATATCATGTATGAATACCTCTAGAATTACGGATTTAATACAATGTTAATACATTTCTTGAGAATAAGCTTTTTCAGAGAGAGACTTAATCTCTTTTGAGAGAAGAGGAGAAAAAAAATGAGGGAAAGCAATAACGAAACTAAGGCCTGCTTTAGCAAAGAATCAAATTAGGCAAAACTATAAAATACTTCGCCTTTTGAAACAAAAGGACACGCGTTGTTTTACACATATATGAAGGACATTGCAAACTAG
Organism: Gaultheria prostrata; assembly: GCA_036023075.1. Taxonomy (NCBI): domain Eukaryota; kingdom Viridiplantae; phylum Streptophyta; class Magnoliopsida; order Ericales; family Ericaceae; genus Gaultheria; species Gaultheria prostrata. The sequence goes on along the minus strand of JAXBDA010000015.1, from coordinate 81,332 downwards.
GGTTGTCCCGCGGATCATCCGATCCGCCAATCCGACCAATCCGAACCATCCGTTGATCCATCCGAGGTATGTACGGATGGGTTGCAGATCCTAAAAACCCAAATCCATTTTGAACGGATAGATCGGATCGGATCCGCTCGATCCGCTCAATCTGCGCAATAATCCTTCTTTAATCTATCAAATCCGCCCGATCCGATCCGATCCGTAACGATCCGATCCATCCGTATGTCACCTACGGATCGGTTCCGGATCTTAAAAACCACAATCCGCTCTGAGCGGATCGGATCGGATCCGGATCCGATCCGTGGACACCTCTATTGCAAACCATTTGACATTCATAGGAAGGCCAAACCGCCTCACTGCCTCCATAACCACCACCACCACTTCCATACCCTCCACCACCACCCCTGTTACCACCTCTGCCGCCACTGAGATGAGTGGAGCCTTCGCCGGAGCTCAGCTGGAGCATCATCGAAGTCGCAAAATGTCCATCTGTCTGAGATTTCAAAACTATTTAATATTCACTAGGTTTCTGTACGGGCGTGTTAGCGATGGCCTCGACCACTTCCCACCCTTGCTACCACCTCCGCCGCGGCTGAGATGAGTTCTCAGCAATCGCTGGAGCCCAACTGGAGCATCATTGGAGCCGCAAAATGCTCATCTGTCATGAGATTTCAAAACTAGTGAATATTCACTAGTTTTCTGTACGGCGGCGTTAGCGATGGCCTCGACCTCCTCCCACCCCTGCTACCACCTCCGCCGCCGCTGAGATGAGTGGAGCCGTCGCCAGAGCTCAACTAAAGCATCATCGAAGTCACAAAACATCCATCTTTCACGAGATTTCAAGATTTCAAAAAATCTTGAAATCTCATGAAAGATGGATGTTTTGTGACTTCGATGATGCTTTTACGGCGGCGTTAGCGATGGCCTCGACCTCCTCCCACCCCTGCTACCACCTCCGCCGCTGTTGAGATGAGTGGAGCCGTCACCAGGGCTCAGCTGGAACATCATCGGAGTCGCAAAACATCCATCTGTCATGAGATTGATTTCAAAACTAGTGAATATTCACTAGTTTTCTGTACCGTGGCATTAGCAATGGCCTCGACCTCCTCCTCGTCTTTCCTTTATATAGCGGCGTTATCATCGTCACTTGTCGCTGTTGTTTTCAAACGGATCGAACGTCAACCTCCAATTTGAACGGATCGGACGTCATTTTTTAATATTAGTGAAGTTTGACTAATATTAAAACAGGGGAACGCGACTATGACCCATTTTGGGGAATGGAAGGGGAGATTTTACTTCGAAGTTGAAACATGGGAATACAAAGTGGGTTGTGAGAAATAAAGGAGGGCAACGGAGTATGTGGGCTAATTCGGATTGAACTTTTCTTTGGTGCCCCAAAATGGTATTGGGGCACCGGTGCCCCACTTTTTTTGGACCATTGGATGTAAAATAAACGAATCTCAGCCGTAGGATCCAAAAAAAGCAAGTGGTTTTACCAAAAATCGAGGTGGTTTTGCGGGCTCCCCTCCAAAATTACTTACCACGAACAAAGAAAATACATACTACCATATAGGCACAAAATTACTACTCAATAAGGCAACACTTACCACGCAATAAGGGAAGACTTACCACAAAATAAGGCCACTGGTCAATCCGGTAGCAGGTCACCATTTTTTAGCGAGAAAATCGTTATTTTGGGGGTTTTATAATACCACACCACTTTTTTACTCAATCCCCTCCGAATTTTGTCCTATAGGTAACTATTTTGTAGTGGGCAACATTAAAAAATAAGGTGAAAAAAGGCTTTAGTCTAATCGTATGGTTCTTCGAACATTTTTTGAAATAAAAAATATTAAACATATAATAATAATAATCTCTAAATTACATTAAAATAATTTTAAATAATTTTTCCTTATAAATTTATGATGACCATGTGAAAAAGGATATTCACTTATTATTTTTGATAACTTGCAAAAATAATTTTTATTTAAACATACACTACAATAATTGTAATAATACCATTGAATGAAATAATGCTAAAACAATAACTAAGAAATATTAAATGATTTTAGTAGGACCTTCCACTAAATTAAGATAAAGTATTTAATACAATTAGATTATTAAATTAGATTTAGATACAAAACAAGAAATTAAATTAATTTATGCAATCGATTGACATGATATTGTAGCGATTAATAGTTGTAGTTGACATTAGGGTAGCGTTTGATTGACGATTAATCACAATTATCGATTGTAGTCAGAGTCATTCAACTAAGAGTTTAAGTGATTCATCAAACAATTTTAAAATTGATCAATATAATATGAGTTGCAAATCTAACAACTAAGAGTCAATGATAAATAGTGATGATTGGGGCTGCCATCCTATAATTGGCTAAAAAGAATGTGTTAATATAGGTTGATATTATCAATATTATTACTAAATATAGTACTTAACAGTAGTGTTGGTTGACAGCGATCAATGAGTGATTGATACAATTGGTTAATATAGTAGTTAATACAAGTAGCTAAAATGAATTGGTTAATTTAGGTTTGATATTAACAATGTTATTACTGAATGTAGTACTTAACAGTAGTGTTGGATGATAGGGATCAATGAGTAATTGATACAATTGGCTAATGTAACAGTAATCACTAACTATTGATCCATAATGACTCATTCAATATGTTTCAAATGCAATATAATACAAATTTAGTACAACTAAAAGACATCAAACATATTGGTAGTTATGTTCATAACTACCCTTATTATGGTGCATTAATTATGTTACAAAAATGTATATCTAACCATCATTAATTCCATACTTACCATAGAATAAGGGTATAGGTACCATAACATCTTATCATGTTTACCACCATAACAAGTCATATGTTGATGTGTACATACTACGGTTTCTGCTAGTACTTACCTTTTGGAAAGGAAATAGTTACTACGTATTCAGGCATTTTGTAAGGATGTAACATGTCTGAATTCTTGCTTACCTACCACACATTGTGCCATTAATGGAACTAAATTTGTCCTACCTACCTTAAACTACTCAAAACTTATTCTCAATCAGATTGTAGCAAGTTTTTTCTTCTATCCCATTCATCTTCCTTCTTGTTTCGCAAAATGAAAGTATAGAAGATATGGAACTTTGAAGAACAACAAAGTGAAGAGCTTCTCCAAGTAAGTTTCTCTACAATAAGAAAGCTTAGATCCTGGATCTTGATCACAAATGATTCATTTCGCATTTTAATGTAGGCATTTTTTAAGTTTGGCAAGTATGAGATGCATCTTTTGCAAATGATACATTTTTAATTTGTTAAAGTTATACTTACCATAGTATATGGAAACTGCTACCATTAGAGATGAAGATAGTTACTAGTAATGTTGTTACGAAACTGAATGAACTTTTTTCTGTTGTTTTAGGTCGTATTTACCACTAACTGAGGTCCTTTTTACCAGATTCCGAAAGATGGATGATAATGACGTGATAGATTTTGGTGACGATTCTAGCGATGATGATGCATATGATTTTGATTTGCCGGAAGAAGAAGATGATATTCAGTTGGATGAATTAACAGAAGAAGATGATGATAGATACGACAATATTTGGTTGGATGAATTAACGGAAGAAGATGTATATAAAAAGAAATTTGATTTGCCGGAGGATGGACTCATTTCTCTAACACACAAATACTTAAGTTATAAAAGCATAGGCAATCTAAACCACTCAACTTAGTAGTTTCCTCTTCTCGGCAAGTCACTTAGATTGCAGATGTTAAATTAGATTTTTGATGTTTTCATTCTAAACTCAGCTGAATTAATGTCAAATGAAAAAATTCGTGAATTGGTGTTTATTTACCTGTAGCCGTCCGAATGAAATTAAACCAGGCACAGATGATTAAGGACATTCGGTTTTTGGTGTAAAGGAAGACGACGCAAAAAGATCTGTACAATCATTTTACGGCTCAGATATTTGAACTTCGAAATTGTGGATCATTTATCCAGATTAAACTTTTAAACTGATGTAATATGCAAGTTGATCTGTATTTTTGAAGTACTATATCCTAACAACTATAGTAACTTTGTCCAGATGTCAGTAAGAAATTCCTATATCAGTGGTAAGTACGTTCAAAATCTAGTAAATATACCATATCTTTGTGGTAAGTACGCCCAAAATCTAGTAAAAATACCATAGCTAAATATTTCATATATAAGTGGTAAGTATGTCCAAATTCAAGGTGTCGAGGTCGCGCTTGAGGGCTTTCTCAACGAGTTCGGTGTAGTGGGAGTCGAGGAGGGCGACAAGGATTGAGTTGGGGCAGATATGGGTTTGTCTTTGGGCGGCGTCGGTGGGTTTGTTTCCGATCTGAAGAGTTGAGAGGGTTGAGAGAAGGAGGAGTCAAGCAATGGAGAGTGAGAGAGTTGCAGCTTCACCTTGCTGCAATGGTGGGGCGATACCCATGGTGGGGCGGCGTCTGTTGTTTCAAAAGAGAGGAGAGAGAGGCTTTGCCTGAGAAAATAGTGATATGTTTAGGGCTTTCAAAAAAATTTCAATAGGTTCATCCGGTGATAGGAGAGAGAGGGGTGGGAGTAATGAAGGGCTAGGATTAAATTAGGAGATCTAATGGTCAAAAAAAATTGGGGGCACCGGTGCCCCAATATCGCTTTGGGGCACCACAGCCTGATCCATTGGGATGTGAGATAAATATCGAAAAGGTTCAGTAAAAGTTAATGACTTCTCTCTCTATCAAATAGATCTCTCTCTCTCTCTCTCTCTCTCTCTCTCTCTCTCTCTTTCTCTCTCTCTTATTAATTCTTAGAGAGAGAAGAAGGTGATGGAAATAGGGGAAAGATGGAACAAGGGCACCATTGGTTCCTATAGTTATATTTTAGTATGTTGTTCTTATTTCATTTTTAGATTTTATCAATTTGAACCTTGCATCTTTAATTTGATTCCCAAGATGGTCGATTTTTTGAATTTTTTGTACAAAATTGGAACTTTTAAAAATTAGTGACATTTCACTAATTTTTTTGGTCTCCGGAAGTGGTTGGCCAGTGGTGGGGTGGTGGTCGGCCGGAGGTGGAGTGGTAATTTTTTTGAATTTTATGTTCAAAATTAATTTTTTTTTAAATTAGTGACATTTCACTAATTTTTTGGTTGCCGGAAGTGGTCGGCCAAAGGTGGGGTGGTGGTCGGCCGGAGGTGGGGTGACGATTTTTTTGAATTTTATGTACGAAATTAAAACTTTTAAAAATTAATGACATTTCACTATTTTTTATTTTTTTTGGTCTTTATGTTCCATTGCAAAAGTTCCTAACTCTCTCTAAAACTTGTGAAAAACTTCCGAATTTATTTGTCACTTGTTCTTGATATTTTACTTTGATATTTATTATTCTATATTTTTTAAACCAAATAACAGAAAATAATTTTTTTTTTTATTCAAAGAAAGTCCGTGCGAATCATATTGTCTAACTGATACAGGACGTATAACGCAAATAAATTGAGGAAGATCTTACCTTGGACATTCTTGTGCATAAGGACTCTTAAATGGCATACTCAAAAAGAAAAATACTCAAATTTTGGTATTTGGATATTCAAAAAAGACTCACAATAACATTTGGATAAATACTCAAAGTTAGCAATATTTTTTTATAAATACTCAAATTTTGGTATTTGGATACTCAAAACTACCAATATTTCCCCAATAATCAAACTTGGATACTCAAAACTACCAATATTTTCCCTTCTTTTGATTATGGACAAAAATGAATCATCGTAGAGCTTCACATTGCTAACTTTAAAAATCCATTAAATGAATACTCAAAAGATGATGTGACAATATTTGAGTATTCACATCTGAGTATGTCATTGGTGGTGCTCTTAGCATCCATGTGCCTAAGGAATTGTCGGGAAAATGGTTATTATTATTATTATTATTATTATTTTGCGTTTTTGCTAAATTTGAAGCCAAAATTAAAGTGTGTCCAACACATTACATGTGGTGGGTACTTGAGTGAAACTCATTACAATGGTATAATTACTTACTCCAGTAAACTGAAAGATATTTAGCTCGAAAGTATGCTACTTAAACATGGGTAAACGAAATTTTGGAAAATCCTATTGGGCATTGGGTATATAGAGCTTTAATTTCCCAGTACGGTACATCTTGGCCAGCCGGTATGATACGAGATTGATAACTTTGCTCTAAAGTTAACCTTCTTTATACCCATCCGTATGATATATAATTTCCAAATTCTGGTACTCGACGCATCGTTGTTTTATTTATTTATTTATATAAAGAGCAATAAGTTTGTGTCAAATGCACAAGACTTTTTCTAAAAATAAACCAAATTTGTCTTTATTCAAAAAAAATTTGTATTTGTTGATTTTGGGTCGATTTTTTGGGAGATTATTGGTTTGTCGCAACGAGAGAAATCTAGAAAGTAAAAAAAAAATCATAAAAATATTTACAAAGTTCACTAAAGACAAAAATAATTCAAATTTTTGTGGATTACTAGATTATTTTTATCTTTATTCACAAAAAATTTAGTTTGCTTAATAACTATTTACTTTTTATATTTCTCTTATCGAGACGAACCAATAATCCACAAAAAATCGACACAAAACTAACAAATGCAAAAAACATTTAACTTAAGGCAAAAAAATAAACCATTTAGTTTATTATGCCAAAGCACCGACATTTCATTTTAAAAGGAGATCACTAGTGACATCTAAGATTTAATTTATCCCATTCCTTTATTTATTTATTTAGTGGAAGAGTAAGAACTTCATTCGTACAGTAATAAATATTACCACCAACCGTATGCATCTAATACGGCTAGAAAAAGACTAATTACACGCATCCCTTATTGTGGTTTTTCCACTCTGTTTTAAGGGGTGTCCCGCTGTAATTCGTACTATAAAGATTTCTGGTTAATAGGAGAAACCTAGCAATATTTGAAGGTTCAAATAGATCACAGGTATAATGACCACATGAACAGTACTAACAAATGCCAGGATTTATAGTAAATGATGTGGGACACAGTCCACAAATTGATTTTGCAATTATACAAAGAATAAATGGTGTAACCAGGCTTAATGTTACACAGTGAAGCTTAATATTAGTTGCTTAAAACAATTGAGGCACAAGAGGAAACAATTGAGGAAAAAAAGAACAGAAAAGAAAAGTTGCGGCAAACGAGCAAAGAATAATTGTGGAAATAATAGGTTCTTGAAGCACCTTCAAGATCACATCAGTATATCATCTCCTCAGCAGCTTTAGTACATCTCCAACCAAATGTATTGACCCAGTTACAAGAACCTGCTTTTCCAAAATAAGCATAACGCCCTGGTTACCGCATATTATGAACAAACATAAGAAATCAAGCAAAGCAATCAAAGAGTCTTCATGACTGCTCAAAACCCGATATGCAGTTTAGTTTGAGAAAAGCTACAGGAAAATTCCAACTTTCAACTTGGCTGCTTCATTTGTTCATTGCTTTGATGTCTGGATGTATATTTCAGCCTCAAATAGAGGAGATGATGAACTAGGTAGGCTGTCTAGATAAGAGTCTGCTTACTTGTTTGCATTTGCATAAAAAAGACATAAGTTATAGGTCTCAAGTTAACCCTTCAGGGGGTGTTCCGCTAAGATTGATTTTTTGGTTTTTTGACTTTTTTATGTGAGAGCTCGAAAAACGCGTAGCTTTTTGTAGTTTTTTATGTGATGTATTATGAGGGGATGACCTGTCTCGAAAAGCGTAATAAGCTGGCTTTTGGTTTTTTGAGTTAGTGGAACGGAGCCTCAATTTCCCCTACACTTCATCGCGTTCAAATCCCAAGCTAGGAAGCATGTCTAAATATGATCCGTTTCACTTATATTTTCCCAAGGCAACTGCTAATTAAAGAAGTTTAAGAAAAGGTACCGTAAGCATTTGAGAGTGTACTCTTAAGTTTTACCTGAATCCTAAGGGAAGGGTTTTCTCTAGCACAATCCCTTAACCAATTTATTGTCAATGGTAAAGAAGGAAACACTGCACTGCAAGCAAAATTTCTAGTTGCAGGATTGCAATGAGAAAAATCTTCATAAAGGAACTCATGGGGTGGCATGTTTTGTGGGCCATCCATCTTCGAACTCACATCAAGAACAGCATCTGCTCAGCCATTCAAAATGGAACAAAAATAAAAATCAGTGAATGGACAATTCAATATTCAAAAGATTTTGCATTAGCAACATTATCCAGTGTATGTCCAAGTACGGCCGAAGCCCACATTCTAGTTTATAATAAGTTTAATTCATATGGTCTTTTGTCACCTTTTCAAGTAGCCTATAACATTGAGGAATCTGCCATTCACAAAAGCAGCCCATTATACCAACAATTTGACTCACCATTTCCTTTCTGAATATGAATCAATGGTCAATTGGTCATGAGAGCATCACTAAAAGGGTTTATATGTACCTTGTATACAAATATACATGTTACCTTATGAAATACCGAACCATGAAGAGAGAGCACCAAGGCAAAATAAAGCTCGTTCAGAACAAAGCTTGATTTTTACAACATTATGCCACTGTAAAGCTTTTGTCCGAGAAAATAGACGGGCATAGACTTCTGGTTACCAATTAACAAGTGTCTTCAAAATCAATAGAGGTGTCAGCGTATGAACAGTGTTTGGGGTTTATAGAGGTGGTTGCTATAAAAGGAATTATCAGTTGAGGGAATATTATAGCTATCATTCGGATCCTCCAACTATTGTTTGAATGTAGCTTATGAAGGAAATGGATTGAATTTCCTGTAGTGTTGGTGTGGATGCCTTTACAGCTCCTACACGTGTGTTTCTAGGGTTGCTTAGATGCGATTCCGAAGGTTCTATCTCCATTTATCTTTCCTTCTTAATTGTCCTGCCTCAAATAGGGATATATTTTTGTGTACCTATTTCATATACTTGTGCAGTTACTCTAATAAACGTAGGAGTGAGGACATGGGAGGTAAGTGTGAACAGGGATGCTCTCCAAAGAAAAGTGAAAGTGGATAGTTCTGGTCTGGGAAAAAAGGGGCAGAGCTGTTTCTTCAGAATTCACTTTCTTTATTCTGGTGTGCTTTGCTAGCTTAAATGAGGTGTAAAGAAAGGGAGATGTCTTCTTTCTAGTGCTGTCCAAGTTCAAAAGAATTATAATTCAGTATGACTACAAGTTTGATGCAAACTCATTAAGAGAAACAAGATTGCCAAAATAGAAGCAATTAAACAGAAGGCGTCACCTTTGCCATGAATTATCTTCTCCCATATTCTCTGGAGGTTGAGTTGCCATGACAAGTCCTTGACGGGAATATTTGGTGGAATGACTGAAGCACCAGAAGTGACCTTGTTGTATATTGACATACTTGGTACAAAAATGGCTTTAGAGAAATGAGTACCTGGATTAACACCAAGTCCTCAACATGTTGGTGCTCCCATTGTCACAAGACTCATAACAATGGGGAAAATTATGACGGACAAAACACGAGAAAAATTTACGAAACAAAGAGACTGCAGAAAAAAAAATCCCGCGAATAAGACAGACCAGGTATGCTTCTTTTATGCTATCTGGTTTTTATAAACCAACACAATATTGGTAACATGAGAGTGCCTGCCCTTTATTGTCTCGAGGACTATTATTGGCTAATATAAATTTATGTTTCTCCTCTTTTGACCAAATGCTAGAGTCAAGAGAATGCAATAATGCCGTCAAAGACACCAAAAACTCAATCAGATGGACAGACACACTTCACTTTCTAAAGACTGGAAAATAAACAAAAGGATGTTGACTGGAAAGTGAGGAAGGCAATGTTCCATTCGAGCATGCACTGCAATATAATCTGCATTGCGAAAAAATATGGATAACAAGATTCTGGTATCAAGTCACAAGTAGAAGTGCTATTTTTAGTATTGAAGAAGTTTTAGCTATCAAAAGAGCCCAATGGTACCCGGAACATTCAGAGAATTCCACATAGTACATAGGAGGAAGTGGAACACATATTTTTGAAGGGAGATAAATATACATACTCCCTCCGTCCCAATTTAATGGTCCCTTTTGGGGATTCCAACTTATTAAGGGAATATCATGATTACGCTTGTCATATTTCCTCCCTTTACCCTTCAAAACATCATGATTACATGTACTTATTTTCAAAAAGTAAGGGTAAAAGAGTAAATTCATTACTTTTTCCCCATTACTTTTCAATTGGGACACTCATTTTGGAACTACAAAAAGTGCTATTTTAGACGAAAAATTGGGGACGGAGGAGGGAGTATGACATTTGGTAGTAAGACAAGAAGCACCTGAGGAAGTGCAGGTATGCACAAGCTGTGGAAGAAGAATTTGAGGGTCTCTCACCTCCATGCAGTTGAACAAAAGAATCTGCAACGTATGCACATTATAAGACGTATGCACATTATATAAGAGGGTCCATACTACAGAACCAATAGTATCCGTGTACCGGTGGAATGATAAAACACAACTGAAATGTCTATTGAACTGATTGCAGTGGATTCTTTTACCCGTTTTGATATTTTGCCCGATTCTTTCTCGCTTTTGTGGTGACAATACCCATTTCTGCATAGCTCCTCCACATTCCCATCTTTAAACGGAGAAGAAGATAATGGTAGATTCTTGTTCACTTTCACAGCGTTAGAGAACCATCTGGCACAAACCTCCATGCTCTCTGGACTATGAGCTCCATCCAAGTAGAAAAATAGATCCCCAGAAGAGCTTGCCATCACTTCTGAAGAACCGTGAGATTTCAAAACAGAATCATGAACAGTTTGAGCCCTTCCAGAAAGACGTGCAGTTGAAAGGCCTCTCAGAAATGCCTCTGGCAAGTTGTTTTCCTGGGTTTCCTGATTTGACACACATAAAATTGAGCATTCCACACAGCATTTTTCAGCTATATGCAACCAAAATGTACGAATTTAGAATACAATATTAAGATGACAAAAACACATTGGCTTAGATGTCAATAAAAGGTTCACCTTTCAACCTAAGAAGGTTAATTACTAACGTTTTATTAGGAAAAAAGAAGAAATAATCTATGTTGGTATTCACTTTAGGAGCAGAAAATTACTCCCCCCATGTGTTGGTCTCTTTTGGCACTTTTTGCTGTAACAAAAAGATTGTCCCTCTTCAAAAGTGGGAAAAAGTTGATGAGTTTACTATTTTTCTGTTTCTTTTTCTAATCAATTAACAACAAGAAGAAAGACAATGATGATTCTCCAAAGGCACTTAAGGATAAATCAAAATACGAAAAGTGCAGTAATGATTTCCCTTGATAAGTTGGAATCCCCCAGAGGGGCCAACAAATGGGGATGGAGGGAGTAGAGACCAGAAAGCCTTTAAATTACACACACAAAAGTTGAAGCACCCTGGGCATTCTGAGTGGTTGATGCAATGAATTACCAAAATGGACTTCCAAGATGTTACTTGTCGTGTGGTACATCAACCCACTGGATAGCAAAGAGCAATGCAATCTCTAAGTAAATGCATTCATCAAATCGCATTAAATCCTCATTCCTTGTTGAACAAACACCATTTAAGCCCGTCCCTCTCTCTAAGGAGAGCCCTAAATTATCTGTCCCACGCTCGTAGGAAGAAGAAAAGATACTTTTCTTGAAAAACTCTCAGTCTGACTGTACCTCTTTTTTGCACACTCTACACATGACTGCAAGTAGTGATAGTTTTCGTTTCTTCTAGTCCGCAATTATTTAATACAATCACCCAAAAACAATCATGCAAAAAAAATTAGGATCTATGTCACCTCAAGTTCAAAAAAGCGTAATATGGAAAATTGATGTTCAAACTTTTCAACCCAATGAATAAGACGGACTTCAAAAATGAATGAATGAAAGAAAGATATATAAAATGGGACAGAGGGGGTAGTGTTTATGCAAGGCAAACTACAGTGCAAGGATGCGCGGATCTAACATTTTGGAATAGTTTTTCCCAGTTCCCTGTATTTCGAAGCCAGCTTTTGCAAAGGGAAACAGCAAGCCCAGCATTGATGAACTGATGATCACCAGACAAGCTTAGCTCTAGGCCACCCAATGTTTTAGGGTCAAGGGGTGCCACTACTTCCAAAGGAACCTGCAACCGGTAAGAACAAATCAAATAGAAATGTTACCACGTAAATAAAATACCTTTTTTTGAGAAGTTACATATTTAAGGTTTAGTGAATATAAATCTCTGTTTCTGATGATTCATATATTTCATTTATCACTCATAAACCAATAGAATATAAGCTGAGTCAGATGACACTGCCCAGGACATTGATTTGGTTTCATGGTCTCCTGTTTTGATGTCTCTATAAGCATCTCTTCGTGAATTGGGAAAAACTAAAGGTATATATATGAGTATTTCAAGATTCATAGACTAGTTAAATATAAACCGTCACTTCCCACGCATTAACTCAATTTCGTGTTCCCCCATTTTAACCACCACTTATAGCATCTCTACATGTGGTAGTGATAAAATTTACATGCAAGACCATAACTGTATGGCCCAATATATAAATAATCAAGTGTGATACACAAATCTTCAGATGTGATACATATAGAAGCTATTGTCTCAAATATGCTACTGGAAGGGTAATATAAATGTGTCCACAAACATATACGCGCCACCGGAGTAAATAACTCGCATGAATATAGAAATACTACAGATACAGCATCAATGATGAATCAATTTCTCCATCTGATCAAATTTGAATGGAAAGGTGTATGGCGAAATTTGCTGCTTCCATGCAGCGTTAGATTGAAATTCAAGAGCAAAAGAAGACATGCAGATACCCCAGCCATGTAGTATGCAAATGCATGGCATGCATATGAGCAAAAAAATTAGTAAGGGATAAGTTACCAAAGCATACTTTTAAATGTGTCAGATGATTACATGCTCAAAGTATGATCTTCTCAAACAAAGGTACTGAGGAAGGTCATATTACCATTAGTTCGCGGGCCCTGTCCTGAAGAACATCCATTGCTTCAGGAAGTTGTGGTACCGTAAATGCAGGAATTTGAGGCTTCAGGAGCAGGTAAGAAACCAACCCAATTCAGAAACTTCTTGAAAATTCTCAAACAATGGGATACTCTCACTAGTACTTTAGCTATAATACTCGGCTACTAAAAGAAACCCTATTTGCGCTAGTATTTGCATGAGAGCTCTGTACCTTGAAAATTCCAGCTTTGTGTGAGGCAATCTGTCCAAGGGTGTCCCCTATATAATATTACTGTTAACTCCCAAGTTAAAATAGCCAAATATCGTGTACCCTATAATTCTACTTAAACACTTCCACTAGAATAAGATAGAAAGCACAAACAAGGAAAATAGTAACTGTAAGGTAAGTAGACAATACAGCATTCCCATGGGATATGCATCGAAATATAGCATTCAGAGAAAACTCTATATATACATATGTGTGAGTGTGTCTCTAGATATGTACATGCAGATGTCCATCAAAATACGAGTGCATAATAATTGAGAAGGAAGAAATGTTCAGAAGTGTACGTACCCAATGCTTCTATGTGATCCATACCCAAAGGAGTAATGCCGCAGACAACAGGTTTCTTGATCTACAAAAGATTGTCAAGGAATTTCAACTATCATGGATGTCAAAGACTTGGTTTCTATACTCATCCCAGGGCAAAAAAGAACATTTTTGTTTTCTATGCTGATATCAAAAACAAATTCTACAATTTACCCAAAAAAAAAAAACAAATTCTACAAGCACCAACTCATATAACTTTGGAATTCAGTCTTGGTGAATCTAGGAGAATATGCATTACCACATTTGTTGAGTCTTTTTTCCCTCCTAGACCAACCTCAATAATAGCAACATCCACCTGCAAACAGAAAATTACAATTACGAACCGATGTACAAAGACAAAACAAGAAGTTAGAGGAAAACGTTGTATAAACTACACTGTCCAACATTATAACCGTAGAAGAAACAATAGTTTATATATGATTCCTCGCAAAAAGAGGAGCTGAATCTGGAGACATTACCACACGCCAAAGTGCACTATTAGTCACTGCTACTTAAGTCATCTTCGTTATGTGATTATTCCCAAGAATTAGCAAGGCCAGAATGTATAGTGCGATACCAGTCCATTGACTACTTATTCCACTAGTAGAATGCGCCTAACTTCGAATGTCAATTTTCTCTACATTAGCCAACTAGTTCAAAGGACACTGAGACAGTCAAAACTGGAAGGATAAATTCATTCAGTTATAAGACCATACCACAACTATAGACGCTTGACTTTTTCCAGTTACAATAAACAATCATTCAACTTTTCTTTCACAAAAAATTTAGTATCAGTATTTCTTACATATCTTGCATTTACTCTTTATTCCTCAAGAAAAAGGTAGATATAACCTAACCTTCACAAGGAACTGTTTTCAGTTATTTCAGCTTTTAAGTGGTTAAGTTGAATAATATTAGGTTTCAAAGGTACAACTTATACCAAGATTATAACCTTTCCGCAGTGATTCACCTCTACACATGCCCCATAAATCTTATACAAAGACCTGAAGAAAACTATTCAACTGCATTACTGTTACAGAGCAAGACCCAGACCCATATCCAGTTTTCTTCTCTGACTATCAATGAGCAGTTTCAAGAAAAATGTTGACCTGAATGAATTCAACTGCTACAGAACAAGACCCATATCCTGTATTCTTCCCTGACAATCCATGAGCAGTTTCAAGAAAAAAATGTTTCTAAGATAAATTTCAACTGCCATTAAACGTAACTTCATAGAACTAAAAATCGAGAAGAAAACCCCTATTGGTTGAGACATGAGGCTTAGTTTGGTTTGGAATAAATCTCCGCATCAATTCGTCATCAACAACTCACTATCTCAGGTACCAATATTTTTTATGTGCATACAGCAAGTACATCTTCTACTTTGGTTATGCATGTAAATTTAACAAAAAAAAAGTCCATATAACCAACCTACAGTGGCCCAAGTCCAACCAGTCAAGTGAAAATTCATATAAAGAATAACTCCCATAGCCATTTAAAGTAAACAACTGACCTTTTCAGATATGAATATCTTAAATGCCAATACAGTAAGAAACTGGAAAAGTGGAGGCATTGGCAAGTCCTCTGAAGTGTTTTCCTGCAAATTGAAAATTTCACAAATCAAGGCATATTCAATATGAGATTTACTCAGACAGGCAAAAAATTGAAGAAGGATGATTCAACTCAGAAATAGCTTTCAATAGTCAGGTTGGATGCTAGAAAAAATATCAACCGAAATTATGAGAAACTTTGTCTCCACATAAATGATCTTTCGAAGTATCCATTACAGTGATGAGCCTCCTGGATGCTATACGACATATCCCTCTAGACCTGATATTTCTAGTTTACTAAGTGGTTGGTTGCATATTTCGTCAAAAACTGGAAATATGTGATCCTCTGTTTTTGAATGATATTTTGCAGGAACTTAGATGAGCTGCAACATAAGTCATGTGCGGCGGATTACGTTAGAACTTAGAACAACGGATCACATACCATCAACTGGACGAGTGTGAAGCTGAAAGGAAAATCCTTTCCTAAACTAGTTATTAGGGTACTCTTTTGCTGCCCTTGTTTGTCATGTGTGGATAGTTGCATCGCTATAATTTGTAAAGAAGAAGTGGAGGAGATGAAGATTCAAAGAACAGTAGAAAAGAGAGTGAGCGGCTCTGTATTTGGAAAGAGGAAAAGAAAATTAGGTTTCTTTCCCTTGTAAGCTTTTGTTTATGCTCACTAAACGTCATTACATACATACCCTTCAAGATCCACACAAACACGACAAAATAGGCTCCAACTCGTACTGAATGAAACAACATTCTTTTGAATACAACTATTGAGATAAGGATCCATTTGATAGAAATAGCAGAGATATTAGAATGTATAGGCATATTTTTGCGCACGACAAGGAGTCCAATTTTTGAAGATTGTATCAAACTGCTGTTTATTAAGCAGTGGAAGACAAGGAGTTTTTCTCTCCCATAAACTAGTTAGTTTGTTGACTTTGTCTGGGGCATACCCCTGAAGGACCCTCAATGGTAATGTGGTTGGTCCCTAATCGTACATCTTTCTTGAATCTTCATTCAACAAAATATAATGTTAACTAGAAAAATAGAAGGACTTATAACCTCTTTCAGCTTTTTCCTGAAAAGGGCAATCTGAAACAACATGACAATTGACGTTAGGAGTAACTTGTTATCCTCCTTCCTTATAATACGTGGCAACAAGTGCCAGACACTAGGAGTAACTAAAAACCCACAAAATCATTAGAGTTGGGAACTTGTAGATTAACAAATAACGTAATCTCAAGAGGCAAGCTAATCCACTGTGTCCTCTTTAGTCTTCAGGAAAAAGGGCAGTTTTTGAACATGCTCAGCCATCGTACATTGCATGTGGATGGAAATATTCCGTTAGCTGAGGACATGCTCAGCCATCGTACATTGTACTGTACCTTCATTTGCCTGTCTCAGTAGACAGTTAGCTATGATAGTTCCAAACCTTGCAAAAAAATGCTCTACTAAAAGAATTAGAGTGATATTAACACAAGGAATGAAGTGCAATCAGATCATAGTCACAGAAAAGCACAAAATATTACCTCCAATTGGTTCCAACAATCCCAAAAATACAGTAAAAATTTATCTTCTGATATGTCCAACCTACACAACCAATTCAAAAACCGTACTAAATCACTGCTTTTGCAGGTGTAGGTAACCAGTATACAACGGAGGATACAATTCACCATGCAGACACCGTCCACTCACAAGTTCATAGTTATTGACATGATAATCTGGTTGCAATTCCGATATGAAGTTCAAGCTTTCATAGGCATTAACGGGTAACCTATATTCTTACTCTCTCCATATAAGAGCATGACTTTGAAGTACATTTTGACACACATTTCAAGGTACAACCTTACAATGGAAGTCAGTTGGACATCGACTACAAATTAATGTCCTTTGAGATAGAGCACTAAAGATATCCAAGTTGAGAGGATGTTCATCGGTGAGCATAATTCCTTAGTAGCATCGGTTTCGTTGTTATTCAACAGCTGAGAAATACAAAAATCTTGAGTCATGAAACAATGAATGGAGACTCTAGTAGTGTATCACTAGCTCAGATGTTTCCCAATACCTTATAATTGTCTTTGCTATGTCATAATGGTCTATATACATCAAGGTTCTTGCTTGTCTCCATTAAAAACTTTAGAGCACACCTATAATTCCTGAAGAATCTCATCTTTATAAAATCTTCTATATATCTTTTCATTGAGTTTGTGACTCACATTTTGTCACATGCACACAAAAGAGAGAGGAAAAAATGTGCCGCAAAATTATAAAAGCTGATGCATTTGAACACTGACCCATCCAGACGGAATCTTTCTCTCACATCAATTAGGTGAGGGGAAGTAAAGAGTCCAGTTCTAAAACCACACTCCCGTAAAATAGCTTCAGAGAATGTGCATGTTGAACCCTGATATATATGAATTGCATTAGCAGAATGGAAAGAGCTTAGACAAATATATCCATTACATTGAGTCACCATACTACACAATAGATTACACATATAGTAATATCAGAAATGGTAACTACCAACTTTTAGGAACTTACACAATTCCAATGCATACAAACAAGCCAATAGCAATATTGATAAGTAAGAAAACGGTTTTTGGATACGTTATGATGTGTATCACGTTGTGAATAGAAAATTGTGGACACCCCTCCGGAGCGGGCATTCGATTCCGAGTCATCACCGGTTTGAGGTTTGCACAAATTCTGGACACCCCTCCGGAGCGGGCATTCGATTCGGAGTCATCACCGGGTTTGAGGTTTGCATCCGAATAACCGAACTTGAATGACTCGTGCCTCATATCGAGATAAGGTTTTGTTTACTAGTCCGTCGTCACCATAATATCTTAGGTTTGGGAGCTATTACGAGAGGGGAAGGGTTTTATGCCCCCCCCCCCCCCAACCAGAAAGTCGGTCTCTACTAGGCATTTGTGGGATTTGTAAAATGCTTATGATTCAACTTTACTCACATAAAGGGGATGGGCTATGTAGCACGGATACGGACACAGACACGGCAAGTTTGAAAAAAGGGACACGGACACCGCGGGGGACACGGCAATATATATATTAATATACATATAAATATTAAAAAAATTAAAATTTTAAAGATTAATAATTACAGTTTGACCCCCAAAAAAGTTTTAAAAATTACAATTTGACCCCTGAAAATTAAAAAATTACAGATTGACCCCCACAAATTTCAAAACAATTATAATTTGACCCCTGCCGTGTCCCCGTGTCCCTGCCGTGTCCCATACAAAAAATTCAAAAAATTTTGGGGACACGCCACGTGGCGTGTCCCATACGTATCCCGCCGTGTCCCCGTGTCCGATACGCCGACCTCTAGAAGTGTCGGTGCTACATAGGGGATGGGGGAGCAATGAGCAGGGATCACAAGTAAAAATGCATGTGAAATGGTGGATGCTTGTGCGATGTGTCTGAAGTGATCGTTTATAAGGCATAGATGATATGTACGACATGAGATATGAGATATGAGCTATATGTACAACATTCCATGAAATATACAGTCCACATGTGCTAAAACCACAGTTAAAAGAAGCTAAATCATGAAGAATATGACAAATAGGGACTGTTTCATCAAAGATGGATCTGCCTACTGTCTTTGATCTGAGCGCTCAAGTGAAGATGACTTGAGCGCTCAGGTCATCTCCCCTTTTGCTGCCTCTGTTTTGGTTCCGTTTTTCAAAAATGGTTCTGTTTCTCTTGGTTTATCATGTTTTTATACTTGTAACCTCTGGTTCTAAGACAAACGAACTTCAAAAACTCAGTTTTGACACATTATGTAAGCACATCAGACCATAGACAGACTCATTTCGAGGTTAGACAGTGAGCAAAACGACAAAAAATGGTTTTAAGCTTGATTGGAGCAAATAACAGAAAAATATAGGAGAGAGAGGACTTGAGCGCTCAAGTCATTTTCCAGGCTTTAAGGTTTAAAACCTCATTTTATGCTGCCAAAAGGCTAAGTATCCCTCAAAACCAGTATGGAGGACTGGCTTGAGCGTACTGGCTTCCCTCAGGTTGCAAAAACAGCGTGAAACAAGTGGGTATTTCTACCTTTTAAGCTTTTTAAGCTTGAAACAAGGCTTTTTGAGGTGTTTTTTCGGAAAATATGGATAGAGACTGAGGTTTTGAGCTAATGTAGGACCGACTTTGGACTATACAGACTGTGACTTGGCTTGAATGAAGGTTTTTGACACGTTTAATGGGTTTTAGAGGATGCACCAAGATATTTGAAGGATTTTCGGTGATGGAGACTAAGTGTTTGTGGTTGGATCAGTGGTGGGAGAGTAAGTAACAATGGAGGAAGCTCTGTTGCAGGGTGATGGAGCGTGGGAGAGAGGGATCAGCCAAGAGATGGGTCAAGAGAGTGGAGGAGGGGTATTTATAGGGAGTTTTAAGAGGGAAAATTGATTTGAATTTCAAAATAAAGGGGAATATCATGATGGGTCAAGATCTGGGGAGGGGAGAGAAGTCTGACTCGGTCAAAAATGCAGAAAAACCCATCATGGCCGACTGGAAGATACTCTGCAAAAAGCTGTGCGCGCAGGCAGCTTGAGCTCTCAGGTTGTCTCCACTTGAGTGCTCAGGTGGTTTTGGAGGGTTTTTGGGTTAGTTTTGCGGGGTTTGAAACCTTGTCCAAGCTTTAAGCACTGTTTTTGACTTATCCTCATCATCGGGGATGCTTTTACGCATTCCCGGGTCAAAATTGGGGTGTCTACAAAAATCAAGTCAACAAAACATGAAAACCAGTAGTGTTGGATGGTAGATGGAATCAGCTTCTTTCTTTTTTCCTTTCCTTTCTTTTCCTTTTTTTTTTTTCCTTTTTGGTTGGAACAGGAAAAGAAAAAAGCTACGGTGCCAATAATCCCTGGTTCTGCATCGTGCCAATAATCGTGGTAGTGAACTGTATGAATTTAGAGAGAAAAGAGAAATGATTAGGCATATACTTGCACAGATACGCACAAGGTCCTCCTGTGACGGAAATTGTACGTCTGCAATTTCAACATTAAGATTTCTTCCAACATTTGGTGTCTCGGTGGTTTTTAGTCATTTAAGGCTCAACAAATAGTTGCACTTTCATAATAGCCACAGAACAAAGTTTTAACCTAGTTTGCCACATCGATACCATGTATCCATCTGCCAATTGCATCTGAAATCTATATCTGTTTATCCAGGTGGCAATCGGTTATAACTTCTAACAGATCCAAGTCAGACACCATGTATTCAGTAATTATATATACTGTATGTCGGTATGGGAAACTAGAATTGATGTTGTGACACTATAAGCAACCATATCTGAATCAATTGCAAATGGAAAAAAGTCATCTATTTGAGATAAATGATTAGACTAGAAAGGATAATCCGATCCAATCACCATATGCGATTGGGATAGCTAAAATGAGGAGAGTACCTTTCCTTTAGTTCCAGCAACATGGATAATCTTGAGGTCAGCTATATGTTCCTCCAAGCCAAGAATCTGAAAAGAAAATACACATTCTTTTTCACACTTTCCAATCCCATTGACTTCGCATAACTTCCAACAGAACCAAATCATAATCCGGCTACCAAGTGGAACAACCATAAAAATTTGACATAAAAGGCAAACTTTCCATAACTAAAACACACAAAAAGCCTTTCCACAAAAGCAAGAAATTTTATAATCACCTTCTCAATGCACAAAGCGAAACAACTCAAGTCTGATATATTTGAGGTTGAAAAATAGGTGGCACAATGTTAAGAAGATCAGATCTAAAGCTTTCATAGAATTGAGTGTCTTCAAGAACTTATCTAGCACATTAGCAGGTCAGTTTACGGATGAGAAAGTAAGACTATCCCCATTCTATAATATCTCGTGTCGAGAAAGAACTCCTTGCCTCTCCCACGACTTTCCGGTCCAACCAAACCAGAACTCCAAAGAGGAAGTCATGGAGAAATAAGATTTGGATACACCTTAATCCCCCACTCCCACGCACGCACAAAGTGCATAAAATTTTAATCAGATGGTTCCGCCGGCAATATTGACCCAAGCTGATATTTATCTCAAGTCAAGATCTGTATTGGTTGGGTATCTTTGGTACAAATATTAAAGATCAAGAGCTAATTAATAAAGAGTGGACTCAGTGAGCTTTGTTATGACAAGATTTAGAAAAGAGAAAAATAAAGAGCCATAGCTCCTGGAATTGTTACTTCACATGATAATTTGAAGAACAATAAAATAAATTCAAAATATTTCTTATCATTGGAAGAAACTTGCTCGCTCATTCCAATGATCAATAGATTCAATACAACCATTATTCTCCTCTGCCATCACATTGTAGAGCATGTCATGTGTCACATTTTCATTCTCGTTCTTCGTATCAGCATGATCCAGGTGCCACGTAACATAGGTTTATCATAGATGTAAAATGCCTGAATGTACTGGAAAAAGGAAATTAATTCTAAACAGACAGATGATGTGAATTGTTTGCCCTGGTTTACTTGTATGGCCTGAACTAATGAAGTATACATAAAGCAACTTGCCAATTCTGACTTAAATGATGAATCATACATCCCGAGAGTGAAAGGAATACTAAATGCATTCTCTCTCAATTGTAAGCAGTTCTAAAAGTTGGAATATTTCTTCAATTTTACCTTAATATACATTAACATCCTATCCAATTTGCCGTATATACCCCCAACAGGAGTTTTATCTCCACGTTTTTGGCGAGTAATGAGAGAGGAAAGTGCTTCCATGGCAGTTTCATATGCAGATGAAAGAGGCAAGTCACTCAAGTTTTCTTTGACAACCTCATTGCTTTCCGACCTATCCATGATTTCAGATGATATCCTCGTATATTTAAAACCTGAATATTACACCAAAAGAAGTTCGGAAGTCAAAGACATGAAAAAGAAACTTAAGTGCACATACAATCCAGGTTTACCTTTGTGTATGATATTTTCTTGAGAATGGAGCTTATCATGTCTTGTTAGATATAGGGCATCTAGGCAAAGTGGCAGACGTGAAACTGTCCATGGTACTCTGTAGGAATATTGGCGTTCCCTTTGACGGAAGCACGTAACGCCAACTATTCCCTGCCTCAGATGAGTGTTTGTATGAACAAGCATTAGAGAACATCCATCCTGAATGGCATAACAGTTGCCTATTAGCAGTTTAGCACAAGAGACTAAAGGGAGTGTAATTTTGTTCAGCCTCACTTAATGAGGGTGAACGTTACCTTCACTCATGATAGGTGAAAAATGCGTGGGGTTCACCACAAACTAACCCCATTATTACCAAAAAATGTATTGATTCCATGGACCCCACACATTTTCCACCAATCAGAATGAGGGTAACGTACAAAATCCCACTCGACTAAAGGTGTTCTGAAAAGTAAATTGGGATGGACACCACGAGGATTAACAAAAGAATGGATAAAATGGGAAAACCACCCCAAACTGTCAAAAAATTAGACGTAGCAATCCCAAGTAAACAACGAGAAAAAAAAATCTGTAATTAAATATGATGAGCAGTATAGAATGTCTCCAGATAAGAATGACATGTCAATTGGACGATTGTAGCTGAGATAAGGACGTTCACTTATTAAGATTGGTGTTGGTAAAACCAGGAAGAAAAAGATCTAGAATTGAAAACACTCGTGCAAGGATAGGTGTTGCGCCAATTGAGATATGTTAGAGAGAAAGTAAACTAAGGTGGTTTAATTGCATACAACCAAGATCACAAGATGCGAGGGTAAAAGTGTACTACCATTAGTAGTTATTAACTGTTCACCATTGCCACCCAGGTCTACAATCAAAATAGATTATTCACCGTTCCCACGAATCCCACCCAGGTCTACCATTTTAAATTGCTGATTTCCGGGAGCATGATAAGCGTTGTAAAGATTGGAGGGAAATACATAGAGCTTTCAAGCGCAAGAAGCTTCAATAATGAAGAAAATGGATCTACTTCCACAAGCATGCTTGTTTCACTTTGATTAACTCCAAACATTTTATCCTTTGAGAAAACGCGGACAACAGATATCCATCAATTGCAAAATGAATCAAATAGCCCCAATAAGTCTAACTAGTTTCAACATCGATTTTACTACCTTCTATGGCATAGATTTCCAGACAACCAGAGGCAACACATGGACGGATGCACACTCACACATGCCCACTTGTTTTATTGCAAATTAGAAACCTAATTACAATTGCAGTTCCACATGATTGGAGAATCGATCACATTGATACTGCTTGAACCCCAGTTTTGTCTGAAAACATAAACTTCAGCTTCATATTGTGACATAACAAAAACTAAACCAGAAGCTTCTTTTCCGTTTAATTCTTGACGAAAATCACGGAAAACCCTTGTTCATTTTCCCCCAGTTATTTAAACAGAATGATGAGTTCAACAAAAGCAAAAGATGCAATCTTTCGAATTGAGAAGATTCGGAACTTTCAAGATTTAACTTCAAAATGTTGAAGTGAATAAACAAAAAGAAACTATAAACAAATCCCAGTAAACACATCGTTGGGTTGAAGAAAATGCAACCAAAGAAACATAGTCAAAAAAGCAATAGGAAAAGAGACTGGAATAGATTTGAAACTCTCAAGCTTGAACTAAAATATTTTGAAGTCAATCAATTCAGCGAACAAAAGGAACCCATTAACAGATCCAGTAAACATATCATTTCATTAGAGAAAAAACATACCCAAAGACGCATAACTGGTATATATCCAATATAAACAAAGAGGGAAATAAGCATTAAGCACACTAAGCTGATATTTGGGAAGAGAATTTTATGGAACTTACTTTAGCTATGGTTGCCTGAGAGTGGGACTTGGCCGAGACGCCATAATCCCGGTTGGTCTGCTCCTCTCTCTCTCTCTCTCTCTCTCTCTCTCTCTCTCTGTGTGTGTGTATGCAATTGACTCTTTTATGTATCCCGCCACTTTCTCTCTCTACTGTATCTTTGTTTCTTTGCTTGCGGCCGGAACAACGGGTTTGAGAGTTGGTGACCAAACCCACTTTTGACATTTCTTTTTAGATAAATCTAAGCGTACAGGAGGCGATGTACAGCGACCGGCTCAGGTGGGTCTCATAAAAATTATCCGAACCGTTTGTCTTAAAGGAAATTTCTAAGAGATCTCGAGATAAATTAATTTGATCTAATTTTTCTTCGAGAAACTCCACGAGAAATTAAATTAATTTGATCCGATATCCGTAAATGGTTGATTTAAAATCTCTCCATTTTGTTGCAAATCGTTTTTTAGACCCCTAGCATTGTCCAAGGGCTGAGGACTGTGTAACACGAGCAACAATATAAGGCCTTTTTCAACTCAATGTTAATGTGCAAATCAAATTTATAAAACTACCCCGTGTAGGCGTGTATCCCCATTATTATACCCCTCCCCCCTCTATTTTCCTTTGTCTCCGGTGAGGTCACAAAGCAATGCTGGCCACAATAAAGCTAAAATGTCACCATGGATTCAAGACCGCAGCAACCACAAGAAGTAGATCAACAGATAAATCCATTTGATTTTATCTCTAATTCTAAGAAAATACTAAAGGCAGAAGCGGCTTAGAGCCAGTGAAGTGGCAGCTTTAGGCCTCCTAAAAATTATTTAAAATAGAGGCCCCAAGTATTTAAGGTCATTTTATATGTTAGGAGTTAGGACCAATTACTTTTGTTTAAGCCTGCTACGCTGGAAAATAGACCCAAAAAACCGGTGGCAAAATTGAAATCACTGGCAACTTGAGGGCTAATTTTAGAACATGAATAAAATAGATGCACCAGCTTTCATGATGAAATCTTTTGCCTTCGGGCTGGTAAAATGAGAATGCTTGAATGTTATCAAAAAAAAAAAAGCTTCCATGTTTTGTGGGGTTCAATGAATTTCGAAGTATTGTAATAATGGTTTTGTTTTTGGTAATTATACGTTTAAAAATTTTTAATGGTAAATCTTTTATAATGGTTTTTTATGAAGACTCTATATTGATCATTTTTTGTATAAAATATATAGAGGGCCCCTATAAAGGATAAAATATATAGAGGGCCCATTTAAGAAGTTTGCTTTTGGTCTCTGAAATTTTTGAGTCGGTTCTAAATAAAAGATGGAAAGAATCATGACAATCCTAAAATAAATTTACGAAAAGAGTCTTTCTATTAACAGCTCACGGACGGATAATAAGACAAGAACAAGACAAAAATTCAAACACTTCAGTATACTTTTTTTATTTTTTATACATTTTCTCATATTCCTATATATTTTTCATACATTTCATTGCATTTTTTAAACCTTAATGACGACCCACTGATTTTAGAATGTTCCTTACGTCTTCTGATTTGAAACTTTTTTCTTTCGTCTTTTGATAAGGGACTTTAGCATGGTTGACAAATTTTTTCCCTAGCCCTGAATGGGTTTGTTTCTTGTTATTCTTCACCTTGCAGATGGAAATTCAATTTCCAGCTAGATCTGACTCCCTTTCCCGTCGTCGATCCGAAATTCCACGGTTGAAGACAATGATGATTTTTTTTTTTTACTCCTCAATGTTTTGGGGTTTTCAGTTATACAATTAGGGTTTGGAAGTAATCCTTATGGTTTGGGAATTTTGCTCAGTGGGGGTGGGTTGATAATGTGAAGAGAGAGGAACTGTTAATTTTGGAGAGATCCAAGGTTTATTTTGGTTAAAAAAGTTACTTTGCTTCTTCTTTTTTATTAGTTTCGCGTCAAACTTTTATGGCTTATCGGTTTTTTTTATAAGAGAAATCGGAAAAGTAAAAAATTATGATTCAAACTTAAAATTTTTTAATAAAGACAAAATCAATCTAAAAATCAGATTTTTTGGTTTTATTCGAACATTCATGATTTTTTATTTTTTTTATTTCTCTTGTCGGGAAGAATAAATAATCCACAAAACTTAACGAAAAACTAACAAATGCAAGAAAAATTTAACAAAGATTAAAAAATAAACAAAATAGCCTTTTTAGCCAAAAAAAAGTCAGAGTGAATAAATTGACTTTTTATATGATGTATTATGAGAGAATGATCTGTCATAATTTTTGAAATAAATTTTTTTTTTTTAGTGGAGTGAATCCTAAAAAGAGTCTAGAGAATCAGTGCGTAAAGAAAGATAGAAATGGTCTGGAAGCAGGTCGAAGTGGAAAAAGTTATTTGAAAGTCAAAATTGTCTTTCAGAGTACAATGACAATGGACATTTAAAAAGATCACATCAGGTGGGGTGTACAGCAAAACCGTTTGTTTTTTTGTCACTTTGACATTTTTTTTGAGAAAATTCAAAATGACACATTAACTTTACACTCAATGTTATCCAGACACCTGAACTTTATTTAGCATCAATTAAACACCTGAACTTTCAAAACGCCCTTTTTAAGGAACCCGGCCCCATATTTTGTCTATTCTGGGACGGAAATTGCTGATGTGGAACGTTTCTCCCGTTAAGTTGACCAAAGGCACATGACATGGACTATGTTGAAGGAAAACCACACTTGCAAATCGATTTGGAGGGAAAGTACCCTATCCTCAAAGGAAGGATTTTTGGAGGGGAAAATCCTTAACTTCCCTCCATTATAAGACTAAAACCTCACTTCCCTACTAGATCTCTCTCTCTCTCTCTCTCTCTCTCTCTCTCTCACACTCTGCAACCCAGAACCACCTCTTCTTCCCAGTACACTACTCTTCTTCCCATTTCTCCCTCATGGATGGAAACATTTTTTTTTTGAAATGATGGATGGAAACATGGATGACAAAGTTTGCATTCTCTGCGGCAAAGTACGAGTTGTTCAAACCTCATGGACTGATAACAATCCAGATCGACGGTTTGCTAGCTGTAGCGGGGTGGATCCTCCAATCTGTCATAGGTCTAAACAAGTCATACCTGGGCTTTTAAGGAGGGTAAACAGGATGCAGAGAGAATTGGAGCAATGGAAGGCTACTGAGATGAGGATGAGGATATTGTTGACTGACACTTGGGTGATGATTGTGGCAGTGGGGGTTGGAAAATATATGTTTTATCATACCGTATAGGGGAAAACCACCACCACGGTCGCGCAAACAACACACCATCTTCGATTCCCTCGTCGATCGTACTGTTCTACTCTTGACAATCACGATTTCTGAGAGAAAACCAAAGGGTTTGGAAAACCCTAATCGATTTTTGTGTATTGATCAGATCGTAAGTGTTGGTGGAAGTTAAGAAGGGAGGGAACGGGTTGGAGAAAGTGATTCGGTGCAACACATCACCTTAGTCATGCCCACGTGTCATGTGTTACGGCCAACTTTAGGAGAGAAATGTTCCACATCAGCAATTTCCGTCCCACTATGGACGGAATATAACGGTAGGTGCCTTAAAAAGAGCATTTTGAAAGTTCAGGTGTTTAATTGATGCTAAATAAAGTTCAGGTGTCTGGGTGACATTGAGTGTAAAGTTCAGGTGCCATTTTGAAATTTTCTCTTCTTTTTCATTTGCTTTTGAATTTATCAACCCTCCACGAGTCTTGGTTTAAGGGCAACTTCAACCTATCTCCATTCTTTCAAAATGGAGGATGGAGGTAACACATTGAGGGAAGATTTTGTAATTAATACCTTATTTTTCATTTTTTGTACTTTTTTGGAGAATCTTGGAGGGACTCACTGTCTTTGTTAGAGATTTGGTCCTCAAAAACTATTTTGATCCTTCAAATATAGGGGTGTTTGGGAGCCTCATTTTCAGCTTTTCAATTTTTACTTTTTAGATTATGATTAGAATGTATTTTGAATTTGGTAGGAGTGGTTGGGAGGAATGTGCAGAATGCATTTTGCAACATGAGTAGTGTTTAGGAGATATATACAAAACACATTTTGTGGATCCTTTTGTTAATGGAAATGAGAAGTGAAAAAACTCCTCCACACCTCTTTTTCATTTCTCATCTATAAAGTAAAATGGAAAACCCATTTTCTTAAAAGTCATTTTTGGGTCAAATCTCTCAAACATCCAAAACCAAAAAATGTGAAAAGGAGAAATAGAAAAGGGGCTCCCAAACACCCCCCTAAAGAACCAAATCTCATTTTGTTCTCCTCCCTCTATTTTTAAAGGATGAGCCCCTCCAAGATTCTCCTCAAAAATACAAAAAGTAAAGAAAAGAAGGCATTAATTACAAAATCTCCCTTCAATGTGTTACATCCATCCTCCATTTTGGAGGAATGGAGATGGGTTGAAGTTGTATGGGATCAGATAACGAAGACTTTGTTGTTGTTCTTCTTTTTTGTCAAAAGTGAAAATTTTATTCATCTGAAAGGCGAAAGCCTAAACATCAGACAATTGGGAACCCCATGGGGGCAAAATGGACGTCCACAAACCGGACCAACCATTGGAAAGGACTTTCT
Source organism: Gaultheria prostrata (assembly GCA_036023075.1). Taxonomy (NCBI): domain Eukaryota; kingdom Viridiplantae; phylum Streptophyta; class Magnoliopsida; order Ericales; family Ericaceae; genus Gaultheria; species Gaultheria prostrata. The sequence goes on along the minus strand of JAXBDA010000015.1, from coordinate 52,820 downwards.
GAGCACAAGTATGTGCAACCCGATTACACTCATGTTTAACAAAATTAATATCACAAGAAGTAAACTGATTCTTCAAAATGAGATAATCCTGAATAAACACCGCAGTGTCAGAAGGGGGGGCTTGTGAAACCGAGCAGTTTTTCACAATTGCTTCAGCATCAGATTCGAGGGACATCTGAGTAAGGTTGAGAGCAATACCCAGTTTCACTCCGTCCTAAATCGCAAGAGCTTCTGCAATTCGAGACGAATTGATTCCGGGGTGCAAACTTAGTAAAAATAAAAATGCCCATAACCTTACTGTTTGCACCATGAGCAATTGCACCGGTTCCGATTGAATTCGTGATCCTAGATACTGCCGCGTCCACATTGATCTTCACTCCGTTATCGATAGGTCGTTGCCATATGTTCACTTCCCTTTTTTTTTTTTTCAATTTTCAAAAATTCTTTTCAAAAAGAATCTTTCTTTTTCCAATCATTACTTACATTTTTCTCTCCACTCATTACCTAATTATTCTTATTTCTATCTCTCTCGAATCATTACCTCATTATTCTCATTTCCAAAATCCAACCAAATACTATCTAAAAAATTATTCTCAAAATTTTATTTTCAAAACTCATTCAAACACAGTTGAAATTTTCTCTCTATTTACCCAAAAGAAAAAGGATCAGATCTTGAGTTATGTTGTTCGGTTGGATTTAAGTTCGGCTCAATGGTTTGGCTGATTGGGCGGTAGGGGTTTTGGGTGGGGGACGAATAAATAGATAATTTAATTGCCAATAAGCTAAAGAAGGTTCACCCCAGTTGACAAGTGATACTCCGCAGTATTTTATTTCAATAATTACGATTGCGTTTTTTTTTCGAGTTTTTTTTTAATCAATTTTAGAGCTCCGTAGTTACCTTGGTCATCTAGTTACACGATGCCTAATTGTACCGTGGAGCTCTCGACTATAGGTGTGATAGACGTTTGGTTTGTGTAGCTCAGTTTCGCTGCATGGAAGTATCATCAATAGTGGAACTACCGTGACAACTGAACATTATACGCATGCAGGGCCGGCCCTGGGGTAAGCCCAACAAGCTCTCGGGCTAGGGCAACCAAAAAAAAATACCGAAGTTATATATAAATTAAAAAACGTTTCATTATGTAGAGAAGGGTAGCCGCTCGGTTTCGTGGCTACTGCTGCTGACAACCACGATGGTGGACAGAGTTCGACTCCCACCACCCCATACCTCCTCGCTCCTTTATTTTTTTTAATTTTGTTATTTGCTCTCTCCTTTTGTTTTCCTCCCGATTCATAATATTACGAAAATCTAATTACTAAATTTGACAAATGCAACATTAATGTATGCGTGATATGTTTTTACAGTTGATTAAAAATTATCCCAATGATGCAACATTAATCTAACTTGCTTTCTTATTTTTTTCCACACAAATCATAGTTAAAATATGAAGCAAATTTCTTATTTTCTTTAAAAAAAAAAAACACATCCAATCATATCTTTTAACGATAATTTAAGTGGAAGTTGATAAAAACTTACATTCATACCACTATATCACAAGAGCGATTTAAGTGGATAGCCTACGGTCTCAATTAAAAATGAGGTGTTGTTCCACTGAGAGGATTTTTGGATCTTTTTTTACTTTTCATTCATTTCGAGATAGGTCGTTTTCCTCACATGTATCAACTAAAAAGCAAAAAAAATAACTAAAAATTAGAGTTAATGGGACAGGCCTTGAAAGTTCGTGGATACGTAGAGTACGATGACTCAATTGAACAATTTACTTTAAAAAATGCAAGGAGAAGTTGGTTTTGAACTGGATCATGTTTATCATAAAACACTATAATCGGGGTTACATTTTGATATAATTCTAACTAAAAGCATAACACAACATCGTTTTTATTTTGACTTGTACGATATCTTTTTATCTTCTATAACTTAATAGTAAGTGGGCAACCGAGCCGGGAGTCAGGCTTGGGCAACCCAAACGTTAGGGTCGGGCCTGTACGCATGCGGGTCCTCTGACAATCAACAAACTCAATTAGCTACGCTAGATGTCTCCTTCAGTTAATTTGGTTTAGTTTTTGTCTTTCCTGTTTGTATTTTGTCATTTTTTAGTTGTATTTGCTTGTACTCGATAGTATTTGATTAATAAATTTCCTTCTCATTCTCAAAAAAAAATGAAGGGATAAGATTTTTTCCTATTCCCAAAACAAGTCCAATTTTTGGTCGTTCATGGGATAATCAAGGTTTAGATTCGTTCATAAATTCTTTTCTGTACTCTTACCTATAGGAGTTTTTGAGTAAATTTGAATCATTTAGCGAAGCAGTGGACTGTCAAGATTTGGACTATCTCCTCCAATCCAAAACCAATAACAATAACAATAACAGAACTCATCTAGTCCCCAATCATTAGGGGTATGGGCGGGAATGATTGGAGACAGATCCAACCTTTGACAATATACACAAAGTGGCTGCTCTCAGAGTACCGCTGAAACAGTAACCCCTAACCAATCCAAAACCGAATTATGAATTTATTAAATGGAGCAATAAACAGTCTAGATTCGGAGAAGATACAATTCCTATTTAAAAACAAACCACATGAGTCACATGCTGATAGCACCTTCTGGAACTGTACAATTCCAACGAAGCAATATTCACATGTTCTCTTTAATTTATGCCTATATATATATATATATATATATATATATATATATACTAGGTTCAAGGTCTCGTGCCTAGCACGAGTTTTATGCCCGTGTATTTTAATTCAGATTTTAGGGACTCAAATGTGTAACCAACAAAACTCTAGGGACTCAAATGCGTAAAGCAACAACCTCCAGGGACTCAAATGCGTAATTTAGCCATACATAACTAAAAGACCAAAATGGCATAGCATTGTGGTAGAATTACAAGAAAACCAACAGGGCAATTTCCAATCTGAGGGCAAAATTGGCAAAATGTGGCATTTGACCAAACACCAATTTTTTTTGGCCTCTCTTTTATAAGCCTCCGGAGGAGGATATAGTCTGGATCACATCCGGGATCTTTTCGTTTGGGACTCACCTTTCTCAATCAAAATTTCATGATCCGAAATCCGACACAGTCTAATGTGTTTAAAAGGTGTTTTTAAGGGTCCTCAGGAAAAATCATAAAAAAAGATCAGGAAGGGCTTCATCCGATTATTTTTCCATAAAAACCGCATATGTACAATTTTATGAAAAACTAATTGGATGAAGCCATTCTCGGTCATTTTTTTGATGATTTCACATGCGGACCCTTTACTACACGTTTTAAACACATTGGACAGTTCGGATCATGAAAATTGATCGGAAAAAGTGAGGTGTAGGCGGAAGATCAAATCTAAGATCCCGGATGTGATCCCTGTATATATATATATATACAATAAACTTTCAATAAGGGGCCCTTATTTAAGTTTAAATGCGGACCTTATTAGAAACATTGAGTGGTTCGGATCATCAAAATTTGGTCCGAAAAGTCAAAAATACCCCTGGTCCGCATGGAATTTTAAAATAAGGACCCCTTATTAGAAGTGCATCCTTATATATATATATATATATATATATATATATATATATACAGTCCCCTTCATATCCGGACGTCCTGAAGCCCATAAAATCCAGACCTCTAATCCGACGGCCACGATTCAATCTCAGCTTCTGGGAATCTCGCGGGTCTAGACCGGGTTAAAAAGGTTCGCGGGTCAGGGATCCGGACCACTTTAGGCTCGCGGGTCAAGACCCTTCCTCATTTTTCACGTGTACTGAAAGAGAGAAGAGAGAGAAAGAGAGCAGGCGACGAACTTGACGAACAGTGACATCGATCGATCGATTGTACCCTCCATCATCTTCATCGATCTTCATCTCGTACCAGGTATCTACTGTATCTCTCGCTCTCTGTATCTCGCTCTCTCTCTCTCTCTCGCTTTCGAGATCTGAAAACCCCTTCTGTGCCTTTACCAGTTAAACCCTAGATGAGGCCCGACTGAACCGCCAACGACGATGACGAACACCGACGACCAGTTCATCTCCAGGTCTCTTTCGCTCTCTCTGGTTCCTCTCTCTTTCTCTGTGTTTCAAAACCGTGCTTAAAACCCTAGTTTTTGAAAATTACTAAATTTTTTCAAAAGTGGCTTCTGTGATCGATTTAAATGGTTGGTTTACTTTCGAGAATTATAAAAATTGCCATTTGTTAGATTCATCGTTCATGTAGGCTGTAGGCTAAGAATGTGGCTTCCAAGTATCAGTAATTTAGTTTCCTAAGAACCAGATAAGAAGACAAAGGAAATCTTTGTTAGAAATCCATGTATAAGTAATTCAGTTTCCATTTCTAACAAGAGTTGCAGTGAGCAGTCTCAAATCTGTACTTGTTTGGATCTTGTTCTTCAGTACCTTGCATTACGCGAGGTCATGATTTCAATTGTAATGAAATTTCTTTTCTTTTACTGTATGATTTTTTTTATGTATAGTTCCTGCTACTTTCGTGTATGGTATTGAATGTTAGGCGGTGTAGAACAATAATGTTCACATAATTAAGAATTTTAAGTTGGATAATTAGTGTTGATCAACAAAGTAAAAACAATGAATGTTGTATTAGAATAGAAACTACTTTTTTCTGGTCTCTAATTTCTTTGTGGATTATCAGAACCTTATTTCTTTGTTCCATTGTGTGGTCTGCAGTTACAGTTCATTTTGCTTTCGTTTCTACCATTACTCGGTCTGCAAATTGAGTTTTGAATTGGCCAGAATTTCTCAGTGACTTTAATTTTGTGGTTGATTGATAGTATGAGAAGTGTTTAGAATGTCTAAGAATCGGGGATGGCTGGTTAGCTAAGGTGGCTCCCCTTGGAGAAGTAGCATAGTATATTACACGAGGTCATGATTTCAATTATACTGAGTTATATAGACTACCTGTAAATGACTCGAACTTTTTGTAAAAGTTTTATAGCCATGCCATCCTCCTCTGCCACTTCAACCTTCCAGATTGAATATCCGACTTGCAATTGTGGGAAGCCTTCCCCCGTGAGGAAGTCAAAGACTAAAGAAAATCCAGGAAGGAGATTCTTAGGCTGTGGCAACTATGATGAGGTAATAAATTAGTAATTATTAGTGCTGAAAAAAAAATTTAGAAAGCCCTAATCAAATGTACTTGTTAAATTAATTCTTATACTTTATACTTTGGCAGAATGGGAAAAAGAAATGTGAATACTTTTATTGGATTGACCCAGACGGTAAAGAGAAAGAATTGGAGGACAAAATTGAAGCAATGGAAAATGAAAAACGTGCTCTAGATTTGAAGTGTCAAGAAAGGGAAAAGACAGTCCAGGAATTAGCTAAAGAGAACAAGAAGCTGAAGAAGAAGTTGGTGGCAGTAGAAGGTGTAGTGGTCTCCTACAAATGGAAGTGTTTGATTCTTGTATGTGCATGCATGTTTTTGTGGTTGACAAGGAAAACTGTCGTTGTTGGAAATGGGAAGTATCTGCCATGAAGTTGTAACTGTAATTTCTTTTTGTTAATTACTGTTGTATTTTTTTGAATTTGGGGCCATGTGCTTTGTAATATTTTACCTGTTTAGACTTTTCGGGTACAGTACTTGTTAATTTCTACCCTTCTGGGCATGTACCAGTAGGGTGGTATTTTGATTTTTGTAGTTCATGTCGTACCCATTACTTGTATTACAAGAACCCATCTCATCAGGTATGCACATGAACTCATGAGTTCGTTCATGAACTCAAGGAGATAGACTCAAATGCATGAGAAATTTCTAGAATGAAGGCACGAGAAACTTGTTTTACACGCCCTATCCCTTGTTGTGAATGATGAAGGCATGTATCATGTATGCCCATTTGAACAAATGTACGATTTTCCTTGCAAAAACTTGAGTACCAATACAGATTGATTTTCCTCACAAAAACTTCACAAAAGTGAAGTATGATCTTCTCTAACTCTACCAGCTTTTGCTGCTTTCGTCCACCTCCGTAAGATGTACTCATCGGTTAGTTTTCTAATTTGCCCAAAAGTGAAGTATGCCAACATGTGTCTACATGGAATTCCGTCAGTTTCAATCATCTTATAACTGCAATTAACGTACTTTGACGACTTGTCTACCGAGACCTCACGACCCTTTGGAGCATTCTCCATATCCCTCTTCACATTGTACAAATATTGATGTTCATCCTCACCTATTTTTGTTACCACATATGCCATATTTTGAAAGATTTCTGCTTGAAACTTGTAAAACATATTCGTTGTATAAATCTCACTCAATGTTAACTCCATGCCCCACGCCGTTTTCAAGAGTGGCTTCTCATTGATATCTTTATGATCCAACTCTAACTCATTATGCCGTATTTCCGCAAGTGCACATTCAAACCGCGTCACAAAATTCCACAAAGAATTAGTTGGAGACACAAACCTCTTGAAGAAAGCATGAGAAATTTCTGCTCTTTGGCTACTAGTCATGTGGGCAGAAAAAATGTGTTTCATGTACACAGGAACCCATCTCTCCCTAATTTTGTACATGCTATTTAACCATTCATTTGTAGACAAGTTCGCTTTCTCCACAACGTGTCCCCATCTTTCTTCAAACTCTTGTGGGGTTTCGGAATTCCATATGCAGTTTTTGAACTCATCATAGTGTTCTCTATAGGATATTGCACTTATTTTTTCAGAAAATTTGTTAACAATGTGCCAAATGCAATATCTATGATGGGTATTTGGAAGAGTGGTAGCAATTGCCTTTGTCATTGCAGGATCCTGATCAGTAATGATCATTTTGGGTGGGCCTGCTGGCATTGCTTTCAACCATTGCTCAAAAAGCCACTCAAAGGATGTAGTGAGCTCATCATTTAGAAAGGCACACCCAAAAAAAGTGGTCTGGCCGTGGTGATTAACTCCTAACAAAGGTGCGAATATCATACGATATCGGTTTGTCTTGAAAGTTGTATCGAACACCACCACGTCCCCAAAATACTGGTATGACTTTCTACTGGAGGCATCAGCCCAAAAACAGTGACTCAAGTGGCCCTCATTATCTTCCTCAATCGCATATATAAAACCTGGATTCTTTGTTTGTTCACGCTTAAAATACTCTACCAACATGTTGGCGTCTTGTCCCAATAACTCTTTCCTCCTATCCCTTTCAGCGTTATAAAGATCTTGTTGGGAACATCCTACATTTTCAAGACCTCCGGCTTGCACTGACATAATACCATTTGTTGGCATGTTCGCACATTTGCAGTGGATAGTTGTTGTGTTAAAGCCATTTTCGCAAGTGACACACCCCGGTGAGAAGCCAACAAATGCACCCTCTTTGGGGTTGTAAGAGGGTGGTTATGACCCTCGAAAAATTGAGACATAACAAACCCCCCATGTGACCGGTTTTTCACAACTGCAATCCTCGCACCACAACCCTCTCTAGTAAGCCCACGTTTCCGTACAGTGGGTTCCGAATTAGTTGCCTTAGTTTTTCTCTCCCCTTCTTTGTAACAACAAAACTCCTTCCTAGTGATTTCATTGTCCCTACTTCTCTTGCTAGAGTTCATTCGCGTACCGAAACCAGACTCTCTAGCGTAATTATTGTAGAACTTGCGAGCCTCATCTAAATTCTCAAAATGTTGCCCAATGTGCGGTATCAAGTCATTTTTAACTTGTGGGGTGTAAACTTGATCATTGTTGGAATTACCAGATGATTGACACGGTGGTTGACATGGTGATGGTGAACATATTTCTTCCGAACTTTCCATTCTATAAAAATAAACAAACATAAAGTTTCAGACACATATCACCTCAACAGATTTAAACACAACCAAAAGAACTGCTATAGGAGATGACAGAATAAGGTAGATGTAGCATATCTAGGCCTTATCCATTAGAATAACAATATGTTTGTGCCTAGTATTGACAAAAGATGCGAGGCATAAGTCCTCAGATTTGTTCTATTCATCTATCCACTACAATATCTCCAATATCAAATTCCAAAAAGTTTGTTACAGTAAACAATAATAGAACTTATGTGACTTTGTGAACCCACAAACTCGGCAACAGCAATCCTTGTCCCATTGAAAACACAAACTACTTAGGCTATCAATCAATATGTTTCAGCACATTCAGATAGATGAAAGTTGTGGTGGAATAAAAAAATCAGAAACTTTTTCTAAAACCAATCCAGTGTCTAAAGCTATTTTCTTACAAAAACTAATCCATGAAATTGCTATGTTACAATAATCCAGTGCACATGAACGATGAATCTGACAAATGGCAATTTTTATAATTCAATCTTCCCACGTTTGGAAATATCCCCCCTTTGCTAGCCATTTTAGTGTAAAGTGTAATTTTAACATCAGAGTAACAAATCAAACAACAACAACAACAACATCCGGAAAAAAACCCTCGTTTCTCAAAACCCTAATCCATGAAATTGCACCATACCAACCAAACCCTAGTTTTTTCAAAAACTAGGGTTTCAAGCACGGTTTTGAAACACAGAGAAAGAGAGAGGAACCAGAGAGAGCGAGAGAGACCTGGAGATGAACTGGTCGTCGGTGTTCGTCGTCGTCGTTGGCGGTTCAGTCGGGCCTCATCTAGGGTTTAACTGGTAAAGGCACAGAAGGGGGTTTTCAGATCTCGAAAGCGAGAGAGAGAGCGAGATACAGAGAGCGAGAGATACAGTAGATACCTAGTACGAGATGAAGATCGATGAAGATGATGGAGGGTACAATCGATCGATCGATGTCACTGTTCGTCAAGTTCGTCGCCTGCTCTCTTTCTCTCTCTTCTCTCTTTCAGTACACGTGAAAAATGAGGAAGGGTCTTGACCCGCGAGCCCTAAAGTGGTCCGGATCCCTGACCCGCGAACCTTTTTAACCCGGTCTAGACCCGCGAGATTCCCAGATGCTGAGATTGAATCGTGGTTGTCGGATTAGAGGTCCGGATTTTATGGGCTTTCGGACGTCCGGATCTGAAGGGGACTGTATATATATATATATATAATAATGATCTTCTAAGGACTACCTTAGCCAAATAAAATGCGGACCTACCATTTTTCGATCGAATTTTGATGCTTCGAACCGTTCAATGTGTTTAAAACGCATTTTTAAGGGTACCCGAGAGGAATCACCAAAAAAAATGACCGGGAAGGGCTTCATCCGAGCAGGTTTTCACACAGGCCGTAGATAAAGTTTTATGAAAAAGTGTTTGGATGAAGCCCTTCCCGGTCATTTTTTTTGTGATTCCTCGCGGGTACCCTCAAAATTGCGTTTTAAACACATTGAACGGTTCGGATCATCAAAATTCAATCGGGAAATGAAAGTCCGCATTTTATTTGGCTAAGGTAGTCCTTAGGAGATCATTATTGCATATATATATATATGCCGGTTCTGGGGACACATAAACAAACACATAAAGAAACACGGTTTTGTTCCGGGTTATACTGTGATGATCCAGACCGTTCACTTCGTTCAAATGGATAAAATAGGATATCTTGCAAAAATTAAACTCAATCGAATAACGATAAGTGCTTGATCCAAACAGCTTTTCAAAAAACTTGACAGGAACTGGTGTTCTCAGAATTGTTTGGATCGACCAATTACCGTTATTTGAATGAGATAATTTTCTACAAGTATCCTTAAAAACATGTTTTAAACAAGTTGAACAGCTCGGATTATTAGCGTGAGACTCCGAAACACATTGTGTTTTTTTATGTGTTTTTTAATGTGCCCCTTGAACCGGCCCATATATATATAGAATCCCTTCTAATAAAGGTCCCTTATTTAAGTTTCCATGCAGACCTAGGGGCATTTTTGACTTTTCGGACTAAATTTCAATGATCCGAACCGCTCAATGTTTTTAAAATGTGTTTTTAAATTTTTATCGAAAAATGCTCGGATCAAGCCCTTCCGGGTATTTTTTTTGACAAATCCTCGCGGTGGACCTTAAAAACATGTTTTAAACACATCTTACGGTTTGGATTATCGAAATTTGATCTCGAACAAAAAATTCTGCACCGTAATATATAATGGAGCCCTTATTGCATATTTATTGTATCCATATCCATACCAAAGGCTATAATAGAGCCTTGACCCAATTCCATGGCTTACCACATTTGGCTCAATTTGGACGATTTTACCCCTTCAATTTATGGCTTGCCTTCTCTGATTTTGGTAATTACTGGATTTTCCTGTGGCTGTTTTGGTATTTTGATTGTTTTGTGCACAATTGTGGAATTTCCCCTTTTGTTTTATAAGTTTCGCTTGGGTCCCCACTACTTTATATATGTTGCTTTTATATCTCTTATAAAATGTTTTGTCGAAAAACCAAATTCTTTTAATCATTTACAAATAATTTTAACATTTTGGATTACATTATATTAAATCAATAAATGAACAATTTATCTTAGTTGTAAAAAAAAACCTAAAACCAACCAAAAAAATATATCATTTCTAAACCCATTGAACTAAGTACAAAATTACATAGCATGCATATCTTTAATTTTTTACCAACGGGCAAACACTACATCCATTAACGTCGTGCGAACACGTTGCCTAATACCTAGTATATATATATACCCACTAAGCTAAAGAGAGACTTTTTACACCTGTTGATCATGAGAGTATACCCAATTATTGGTAGGAGTGGCACACGTTATGATTGCGAAGTACCAACAAGAGTAAGGATTAATATAAGAAAAGTTATTATATAACCTTTTTTTTACAACTTTTTTGTTTTGAGTAATCTATCCCAAACGTAAGTGGTGCTTACTCATGCAGTAGAGCTCCTGGATACCCCATATTGTATCCTGAGATCGAGTCTCATTCTCTCCTCCCCATGTAATAGATTAGGAATGACGAAAGACAAAAAAAAATAGTATACCCTAAACAGTTGTTTTTAATTCAGAAAAATGGCCTGTTTAACATAATAAAAGTACAAAAAAGTGTGTGAAAGTTAATTGAATTATATGAAATGTGCAGTGAGAAGTTTGTTAGCTTGACATAAAATTTGCCTTATAATTGACATCCCCATTAGAGTACTGTTTGTAAGATCATTGTTTATTTACTTTACTAATTTTTTTGATTAGTTATTTTGGTCAATATATTCTGGCCTAAAAGATGGATTTCCAATACCTATGTTGAATTATATATATATAAACCATTAACTTAATGTTTACAAAATATGCAAATTCATGGCAAAAGAGAGTGAAAATTAGTGCATAATGTTACTTCTGGATTCTGGATCAACTCTAAATCTAGCCGTTAGCGCTTTTATTACTTGAGCTAGACCTTGAACAATGAAACTCTTTCATGCTAATTTTAGAACATTTTGAAGCATCCTGGTGATGACAATTTTTTTTTTTTTTTTTTGTCATTCGTCATTCCTAATCTATTACATGGAGGAAGGGGGAATATAACTCAATTCCAGGATGCAGTGTGGGACATTCAAGAGCTCTACCGCATGAGCTAACCACCACTTGCGCTGGTAATGACATTGATTTGGAACATTCTTCATTTAAAGCATTCTATTTGATCTTTAAAAAAAAAAAAAAACAAGTGTCTAGATTTCCATTAATCAGTTAGATATGCCAATACAACAGTTTTCTCTTTCTTGGAATTGGTAATGAAAATGGAAAATTTTCAGGTATATTAAGAACAATGTTATGTGCACTCATATTTATTATCTTACACATTTTTACTCAAGGAAACAAGGAATTAATGGATTTTGAAAAATATGAAACAAAGGCATTGATGGATTTTACTCATATTACAATTGTTCTTTAAAGCATTCTATTTCATTCTTCGTATTTTCTAACTTTTTGCTAGATTCACGTCTAATTTTTTGAATTCAGTATTTGTCTCAACGAGAAAAGTTTTAAAAGTAAAATAAAAAAGACTAAAAGTAATAAAAAAAATTCAGTAAAGACAAAAAAATGTTTGAAACAGCTATATTTATCGTCTTTAGTGTTTTTCTATCTTAAATTTTGTTTTTAAACTTTCAGTCCCTATTTTTATACTCTTCTGATTTCTATATCACTAAGACAAAAGTTTTTTTTTTGTTTTGTTTTTATCGGTCGGAGTTGAGACAAAAGATTGATCTCAACAAAATTAGCGAAAAAACCTAAATAAACGATCCCTAAAGTAATTTATACCTAAGGCAAATTTATTAATTTAGGTCAAACTCAGTTGTGATCAAACTTTGTAATAAACAGATTAAAGTTTCTGGGCCTAAGCCTCAGCGTGGTACCATTGTCACCTAATCGATTAGATTTCTCACAAGTCACATGGACTAAAAAAATGGGAAAAATTTGTCACAAATTCTAGTCATGTATTTTTTATTTGTTAAAAAAAAAAAAAAAAGTGATGAAGTAACAAAGAAGAAATTGGATCTAATATCATATCATCATACCGTGTTTATAAAAGAGGTAGTAGGCTCAATTTGGTGGCTTGCCAATTTTGCCCCTCAGCAAATTTTGGCTTCATTTTCTCCTCACAATTTTGGTCTTTTTCTTTTTTTCCTCCCATCTTTAGCCTCCTTTTCGTATTGTATGGTATAGATGGTTGTGTTGGGCTCACTCCGGGAGCCCAAACAAATAATCCGAGTCGTCAAATAATTTTAAAATATTTTTTTGGGTGGTCTTGTAAGAAATCATCCGAATTAGATAATTGTAAACAATCGATGTAATCTTCAAATTTCTCATTCAGAATTTAGGATCCTGAATACTGAATGAATTTAAAAAAAAAATTTTGAACGACTGTGTAATTGTTATTCCCGTTATTTGAACTGCAAATATCATAGGGCTATACTCAACTACCGACAAAAACTCAATTCGTATTCAAAATCACGGACACGACACTCGTGCATAACACGAGCCACACCACTTAGTTTCTAAATATTGTAGGCTTTAATTAAATTGTGCCAATTGGTGCATCTTGGACACGAATGAAGATTTATAATGTCATACTGGGTGTTTGCAAAAAAAATTCTAAGATGAGCAAATTTTAAATTTTTAGCTTTTAAAAAGCTGTTATGAATGTTTGTGAAAAACTTAACGTAAAAGATTTTGTTAACACATTCTAAAAATTTGTGTTCTTTCCCAAAACAATTTCAAGGAAACTGATAGTTGCTCAAAAGCACCCATTTAGCCTCTCTAACTTGCATTTTGTTAGGCCAATTGGGTTACTATTTAATTAGCTTTTGTCGGTTATCGGTGTTACAGGCTTCGGATGATCAATGACATGGAAATGTACATTTTGGAGCAAGTTAGGAGCTTTGACATGCGAAGGGGAACGAAAAAGGAGCCGAGATTCCAAGTTGCAGCAAACTTGGTCCGGACCACCACTTCCCTAGTTCGGACCAACCTCCAGAAGAGAAAATCATGCTCGCAGCAACCTTGGTCCGGACCACCAACACCTTGGTCCGAACCAATGACCCCAACACAACAAATAGCTCCCGGGATGCTTGGTCCGGACCACCAACACATTGGTCCGGACCAAGGGCATGGAAAGTAGCGTTTTGATGCGTTTAGGTGTAAATTTTTGGTCTTTTATTATAAATAGAACTTCATAACACGAGTTTAGGGTTTCCAATTACTTTGAGAGGCAACTTTAGAGAGAGAAACTCCTTGCTCTTCATGTTCTTCACGAGTTCTTCGAATCAAAGGATGTCGATCATCTCCATGGCTAGCTAAACCCCTTTTCTAGGGGGAGGATGAAGCTCCACACTAAGTAACCCAGCTTTCTCGGTATGGATTAGAGTTTTTATTCAAAGCAGATTATATGTTCAGAACTCGGTTTTATGGATATCAATAGAATCATTATACTTCTTCCAATTCGTTGAGTATTTGTAAACATGTTTCCAAATACCGTTCTTATAATTTTTTTCATTGATGTGGTTGAAGTTCTGAGATGGACTATGCTCGTGAGACGGTCCGTGCTGTGGGATAGTCTATGCCTTTTAACAATCACTAAATTCTCTTGATGATTATCGTTAGGGTTTGCAAGCCCTAGAGATAATCTTTTGTGATTCGAATATTAATCCTATCTATACAATGCTTGGTTACGCGGTCGGGGTGGATTCTAAACCCTAGATCTTTTCCCAATCAATTTCATCTTTTTAATTATTGCGCTCTTTAGTTTAATAATTTCACAAACAATCAAACCTCTTTTTACTTCGAATTAAATTAGAAATTAATTGAAATTAACGCAACTCAGCCAATCTGTCTCTGTGGATCGACACTCAGACTCGACAACTATTCTTCTGAATAATGGTGAATTCCTTGTTTTTATAAATTTAATTTTGACATCGTACGACACAGTCAGAAACAAGCTTTAAAGACCCTCAACCTAACAAGTATTGGCGAAACTAATTCTGCAAACAGAAGCCAACAGGGTGAATTCAGACACATTGGTATCCTATTTGAACTCGAATTCGGTACGCGAATCCCGTCTTCCTCCAATCAATTTAAGCATAATAGAAACAAGCAGATGATTTATGCTTTCACATTACATTAAATATAAGAACAATAGTAGTAACCGCTCTAGTTTCAAACCATATTATCAGAAGCTTGTCTGTGATTAATGTTAGCCGCGATAAGAGGTTCAATATTTCCATCCAAAACAGAATTTAGGTCCGGCAGATGAATGCCGGTTTTTACATCTTGTACGAGCTTGTGTGGCTTAAAAATATACCTTCTTGTCGGTTGATTCCACAAATCAATGATACGATCCTTCTCAATGCTCCTCGAATTGGAAATTCCTTGGTCTCTCATAATTACGAGCAGTTTGGCCTTCAAGCGGTTAAGGGCCTTGATCTTGTTTGCAAAGCGGCTTCTTTCTCCTGCAAAAAATAAAACACGTTATTGTTATTTGTTACCAAAAGATGACCCACAAATACAGAGGAGAAAGAGCTTTGTGTCTAAGGACAAGATATGAGAAGTGCCATCCATGAAATCGTCCGAAGATGCATTCATTTTAGACGTGTCTCAGGAATTGAAAGTGCCATATAGGAAATTTTGCATTATATCTGGGGGACTACAGCTAGTGTGCATGAACAAGTTCTTATAGTTCATCTTAAAAGTATGTAAATACAGCTTGTGGGTGATGGTCAGTCCATTTTTCTTTGGCTGGACAAATGACACTCCTTCGGGCCATTGTATCAAATGTAAATACAGCTTGTGGGTGATGGTCAGTCCATTTTTCTTTGGCTGGACAAATGACACTCCTTCGGGCCATTGTATCAAAGGTATGGAGGTAGTGTAGTTTTGAACATGGTGAGGTCCCAGTCTACCAAGGTAGCTTCCATTATCCAGGGGGATACTTGGAGGTGGCCTAGAATGAGGAACCCAGTTACTCAGGATATCGATGCTGATACTCCTGCTACTCTGATTCCTCACAGTCAAGTTTCAGACGGACTCGTTTTGACCCCTAGTGCAACTGAGAAATACAGCTCTACCTCTGCTTGGCATGCTATAAGAACTATTATGCCCGTCATCCCTTGGGCTCACTCGATATGGTTCACTCATCATGTGCCTCGATGGGCTTTCATACAGTGGATGGCTTTCCATGGGAAGCTAGCTATAAGAGATAGACTACAGAGTTGGGGAGGATGAAGACTGAGGGGTGTGAGCTATGTGCTGATGAGTGGAATCTCATAACCAAATCTTCTTTGAGAGCCCATTCTCGAACCGGATTTGGAAGCTTCTACTAATCAAATGTAGGGTTTGAGAGGAGCCCAAAAGGGATTGATGAGGAAATTGCTCGGGCTACTCCTTATGGAAACAGAAAAACTATTAAAGCTATGGTTCTCAAAACTACTCTTGCAGCTGCTATTTACCACATCTGGTTCTCAAAACTACTCTTTCGGGAAACCAATAACGATTTACTGACGATCAAGATGGAAGTTGAGAAAGAGGTAAGGCTCTGTATGCTTCTTGGAGGAATTTGCGTAACACGGTGGAAAACCAACATTTTGCAGCAGTATGGTGGGGGTCTCATATATGTTTGCCCATGACTAGCTGGTTTGGTTGGGCGTTTCCCTTTCTTTTCCTTTCCGTGTAAATGATGCTATTGTGGCCTTGTTTGGCTGAGTTTCTAGGTTTTCCTTATGTGTTCGATATTTTTGTTGGACTCTCAAGGCTAGACCCTTGGTCCTTTAGTTGAACTTCCCAGTTTGAGTTAACATCTCACTGATAGCGTGTGCATGTTTGTCTGTCTGGGGGCAACTTTTTTCCGTCAGTCTTTGCTTCCACAATTACAGGCATCGCCACATCGTATGCAATAAGTAATGGTGATGTTAAGAATGGATACGATTTGCTAATATGATTCAAATGCCAAAAAGATTAGGCACTTTGTTCTGAGAAGGTTGTTTACCCGAAGATTCTGCTCTTAGGCCAGTTGGAATATGCTGAATGCTTACTGCGTCACGAGATGTGGGTGAGGAGATCAACAAATCCTCATCATCAATTTTTAGGTCAGGAACTGTTTCCAGGAACAGAGGAATAACATCTACTGCTGCCATGCCAGCCTGCAAGATACCATAATTAGCGAGGACAAGAAGTTAAAATCAGGGTTTAAAGCAGAATATTGTGGATTCATACCTCATCGGAAACAGATGCATCCGAACGGGTAATCATAGAGTGAACACCTCTTTCCCCTGAAAGATAGCCATAGGCATACTTGGATTCCAACTCAATAGTTGCTGACTTGATACCACCACTCTTTGAAACACATTTCTCAACTACCCGTCCTCCAAGGCCTTGCTTTTCAGCCCACTTCAAGTACATTCGAAGTAGCTGTTCGGCCCATAGCTGGGTTTGGAAATTTGCAAAAGTATAGAGTGAGCGCAGAGAAATAAATGAACTCCACGAACCTCGTCGTTGATAATTAGTATTTCTTTTGGGCCAAAATTTAGCTAAATAAATAATGCAAATAAAAACTTTGGTAACAAATCAAGTAATCAACAGATATGCACTGGTACAAACTCACAACAACTCTCCGGGAGGTATAGTGATCCCAACAAGAGAATTAAAGAAAAAATGTACAACAAAAAAATAGAAAAACCCGATCTCAGGTTTAGAAAAAATTAAATAATTCATCAAGGCAAGAAGAAGGTACTCGTTTACATCACAAGGTAAAGTTTGACCGCAAAAGAACTCATGGAAGGATCAATCCATTTAACAAGGTGTTCAAAACTAGGTTCTTGAATAAAGAAGAAGATATGAGTTCAAGAAAAAGAATAACGAAGAAGATAATAGCTGGCAGGTTTGGCCGATGACATGCTAACAAAATGCAATTTATGCAGCTGTAGCAAAGTGAGACTGCCTCACTTTGATGATTCAATGTCCAAGAACAACCAGGACTCAGAATTGTAACTATGCCTACATAAAAGTTTATAGACTTTGCCTGTGGGATCCTCTTTATCCTCTAACCCAAAAATAGAAATCAAAGATGATATCTAAACCCTGAAGTACATCCCATTTCATTTTTCAAAATAATGTCTCCACTTCGTTTTATAATTAATATAAACAGGGAAGATAGACCAAAGAAAGATTCTAAATTATGAAATCAGAATGAACTGGATCCAAAACTAATTGCTTAATATCCCATTTGAAGGCAAAACAAGCATACTATGGAGCAGTGCAATAATTAACAAACCTCAGGGTGGATGCCCGGAACCCCAGCTTTAATTATCATGCATGCTCCCTCAGTGTCATATTTCCCTATAAGAAGTTTGGACATCTCATACTTGTCCATTAACTTGCTTACATCCAAAGAGGCACTGTATGCTTGCTTAAAAAGCCTATAGTTTATGGCATCTGTCTCCGCCAACTGAGTTATTAACTTAGCTTCTTCGGCCTGCATGAAGCATTGTCAATTGGAAGATAATAATGGCCGTCCACTTCCGGGATCTTATCTAAAGAAAAAATGAATGAAGGATGAATGGAATCATGTATAAATCATATCTCGACCACATAAAAACCCTGTAATTTTGTATCAATTTTTATCATCCAAAGCTTGTTAATGCATAAGCGGAAAACATACACCTGAAAAAAAGTCCTACGGAAATGTTAGATGTAGAACAGTACCTTATAGCGTAAGTCTTTGAGAGCATCAACCACTCTGGAGCTATCAGCTAACTTTACGAGGACTTCATTCGATTTAGCTGGGTCATCCCACAAGTTAGATTGACGTATCGTTTCCTCATGCTTTATGTGTCTTGCTTCTTCAAGTTCCAAAGCTGCTGGTGCTAACGTCTCAGCACGGAGAACTATATTTTCAATCTTCTTTCTTAGAGAAAACATACCTGAACAAAACACCATTATCATTACCAATTCCAAGTAAGAGAGAACAGTTGTACTGGCCTATTTAACCGTTCAATGGAAAGATATAAAATAAAAGTAAAATAAAAAAACAAAATTCCCCCAAGTAAAGTACATATAAGTGTCCAACTTGAGGCCAAAAAAAAAAAACCTTACTCCCTTTGTCCCTAATTTTTAGTCCTAGATTCCATTTGGATGTCCCAAATAAATATCCTCTTTGACAAATCAAGAAAAAATGTCTAGATTTCCAAAACTAACACGCATAAATGAGTAATCTTAAAAGTCTAGGAGTAAGGGGCAACGAAGGAAATCAAAGCCAATTTTTTAAAAAGGATTAAGGGGCATAGTTGAAAATCCAATCCACTTTTTGAAGAATGAATTCAATGCATGTCTCCTTCAGAAGTTGAAATTCTCAAAATGGACTTAAAAAAAGGGACGGAGGTAGTATCGGTTGTCACTAGGTCCTGAACTCTTTGACCAGGTCATTTTCAGGTTTCATAAATTGACAGCTTTCCATAAAGTTCGTTCAACTAACTTCATTTTCCAAATGAAGAGTATTAAAAACAGAAAGAGTTATTCTAGCTGTTAGCATGATATTAAGAAATATTATGTTACCATGTTTTCAATATTAATTACTGTGTTCCTGTTTATTCTAGGTTATATTATTCACATTTCCCAGTCAATCTAGGTTTCCTTGTTATGCATATTTCCCAACTTGGTTAGGTTTCTTAGTCACAAAGTCTTGTAGCCTATTAAGGGCATGCTAGGGTAATGTTTTATTTACATCAATGAAGGAAAAGTTCTTGTCAGTTCACTTTTCTAATATTAGCAATTTGGGCAGGCTTGAAGGGTTGAGGTTTTATCCTTTAAACTTCTAGACTACTTTATGACTAGCAATCTAGCATTACAGTAACCCTGTTTCAACTCACATAGAACATATGAAATATACAATATGGAATGATTTGAAAGGAAAGGAACGGTCATCCCCTAGCTGCCTTGTGGAACGACCATCCCCCCAAGTAGCAGAAGGATAATCATAATACCATTCGAAATTAGGCCTATGTTATCTTCGTAGCAAACCAAATGATGAAATGAGCATTTAAAGGGACTTGCTTTTCCATTCCATCTTCTTTCCTGTCAACTATTGAACTGCTCAATCTCAGTTCGCTCGACTTAATCAACCACAAAGACCGAAGCTTTAGCCTTTGTTCAACAAGCAGAATTTTAAGTTCAGTACACGAGGTTTTGCTCAAACTTGCGATTGATACTTAGTCTAATCCAAATTCTATCTGTATCAAAATCCAAGTAGACTTCGTTGAAGGGCATAAGAAGGGAGGAATGCAAGGCCTAGAATTCAGTGATGCAATTTTGTCTCCTAACTAAAGGCTGTACAGACTCATTTTGGCCCAAAAGAACTCCAACATGATTAAAATGGGTTACTCAATAAGTTAAGAAATTTTCCAAAAGATTGAGGAAGTACCACTGTAGTGGCTCATGTCAAATTAACCTTTCAACCAATTTAATCTCAAACAAATTAACGTAAAAGAATAAGGATTGGAGATGGCCATAAAAACAAGAAAAGTACAAAATTGATAAAATTATAAGTTTTATCTGAGCTCATGAAAGTACGAGAGAGAAAATGGAGACAAACCCAGTTCTTTGTAGACCTTGTCCTTGTCCTCCATAGACTGAGAAGCTCGGATTGTTGAAGACGAAGGGGGGGAACAACATAATTTCAACCTTCTTGAAGCTCTCCATTTCCGACTGAATTGAGGATTTGAATAAAGCGGCCGTACACACACTGGTTCAGCACCCATTTTAGCCATTTGAGAGAGAGAAGAGAGACCCTTCCCAGCCGATTCCATAGCTGTATATACACGTACGGCTATTATCGGTTGTTCTGGGTAATTTTTGATTATGTTCCTTGAACTTGTCCCTAATTTCAATGGCACTCACTAACTTTAAGTTATTGTATTTAAGCCCGCGGTTGTCCAAAAAGTAAGTTAGAGCTCAATTCTCCATAGTCCATAACTCATTTTCACCTTGTGTATTCCCAGTAAATTTTTCGGCTTTGGGTTGCGGCTCAATTGTAAATTGCAGCTCAATTGTAAAAAATGTACCCAAAAGCACATTTCGAAATGGGTATAGAAAATTTTGAAAGGAGTAGGTCAATACACAACTGGAACAAGTTTTACATGGCGTAACACACTTTCTAATTCATCTTATAATTTTGATTTAGTTAATCCAAGTTTCATTTTCGTACAGTTTAAAAGGTTATAACAGTAATAATCCATAAAAAAGAAACCCGTATTTTATTTGTTTGGACAGGAAACAATTTCTTTGAATAACATTGCTATAAACCAACTAAGTTTTATACTAGAAAGCCCTCCAAGACGGCTTTCAATAACACTCTCCAACGACAAACATATTGTGCTCAAAGATTCTGTATGAAATGTGTGCAAGAAAGTTACTTTTCATACGCAAAGGGGAAAAGCCCCAGCAAATTCAAAAGGCATGAGGTGACATTGACTAGGCAACACAAATTAAAACCATATGCTGACAATAGTTTCCAATTCGGCATTTAGATCATTCTTCAGAAGTAACATTCAAGAATTCACCCACGAACGGGCATGACTATAGGGAATTGACGCAGGAAAGGGGCACCAAATTTCTTCCAAAAATTTGCATTCCAATTCTGACATTGGATTATCTACACACGTCTAGTTTGCAACATAACATTATAAGCAATAGATACATGCGTCTATGTTGCCATTCCTGTTCCCGATTATTTGTTTTACACATTTGCGCTACCATTGTTACGAGTTGCTTCAAAACTGGTAGGCTTGAGTTTTAAGTGTAATTAGAGGGATTCAGCAAACTGTGGGGCATCCAAGTCAAGTTCTTGCCTCATGATGCAGTTCATGAACCATTCACTACTGAAAGTCCATATTCGTTTCTTTGCAGCTGAAAGTGCTTCCTCCATGTCCTCTTCACATGCCAAAAAGATAGTCTTTGATGCTTGATTTACTTTGTCTACTCCATGGATTACCTGAATTTGCAAAAGACATGAAGGTTTCAAAGAAACTTATTGAAGAAAGGTCTAAAAATCCAGATGAATAAACTCATTCTTGAAAGGGAAAAAGACCAAGCCAGGATGGTTTCAAAGAGCAAAAAACATGGCTAAAACAGTGCATGAACAACTCCACAAGTAAAAATTCAAAAACTAAATTGTGGTGAAATAGTACTGAAAATTGAATTTTGAGCTGCTAGGGAAAAAACAAAAGCTCACATGGTTGGTGATGAGAATCTAATAGAGAACATTCACTTCAGGCTATAGAAAGGAGCTTGGAGACTTCGAAAGATAAAAACAAAACGTACCAGTGTGTGGTCAAGAAAGTTGTCAGGTATATAAACAAGGTATAAGCAACCAACACAAGCTACTTTTCTCTTCACTGAATTTGTCAAACCAATTTGAGTGTCTGTAAACTTGGTATAGGGGCAAACATGAGGTGCATTTTTTCCAAGATAAGTTGAAAATGGATCTAACAAAGCATTTGGACACTGCAGAAAACGTGCAAAAGTTTGGCAACAAAAATACTATATATCCAATGGTTATGGCATGCTTTTATTTCCTTCACTTTGTTGATCATTACAATTAACCTTCGTAATTGGATTGCGGACTTTTTTTAATCAACATTTGTATTGATAGGTAACAGGAAGTCAGGAATTTGCTTCTATGGTGGAAATTTCATTTATGCTTTTGAAGTATTTTCTCCTTCAGTGTCAATGATGCATACAAATGTGTCATGCGGTGCAATTCTACAGGCCAGTGGTCTGACCCATCCATATCCAGAGAACTTACATTTCCACCAGCAGACCTGACAATCGCTGATAGTGTACCAACTGAAGGTTGAAGATGAGCTGCAAGGCATAAATTATAGCCATGAAGCAAAGATTGGGATCTTTCTCTTGCCCTCTGAACTGCATCCTTTAACTCAATTCTATACTTCAACTCGTAGTCTTCATCTTTCAAAATAAAAGGCATTTCATCTGAAAATGAAGAAGGAAAACCATTACATGGGTATATATAAATCAAAGTGCTCAAGTAGGAAATAAAGGAAAAAAGCCACGAGGGAAATTTGACTCACCCACAAATCTGCCCTTCCTGAAACTTTCTTTTAACCAACTAGGTGAGATTATCCAAGCCCTGCAAAACAGGTAAACATTTACCAGTTACAACAGAACAACCACGTGGCGCAGCCTAACTCAAGTAAACTTTAGCTCACAAATGGCAAGCCAGAGTATAAAATAGAATAACTACCAAAGGAAGATTTATGGTGTAGATCAAAATACACCAAAATTCAGAGTAACAAGAAAAGTTGGGGTCTGTAAGGATCTGTTGTTTGTTGGCTGGTTGTAAAATGCTATATTTACCACCAAAACAAAACGAACAGTTAGTGGGATCTCAAACTTGGGACGTAATAGAAGAAAATAACATGTTTATGGGAAGATGGCGAGCAAGGAATCTTATGTACTGGTGCGGTTTCTTAATGTTATGGACATTATGACTCACAAAAAACTAAGACAGTTTGACTTTGAGCAACTATCATAACACGGATTCCGTACATGACCCAATAATGCTATCCACGGGCAACATCTAAAACTGTCCAGAAAATTGAACAAAATATGAGTAACTACTACATTCCTCTTTACAAGAAACTAAATCGGTCTAGCAGCATCCTAACTAATATATTACATGAAAAAGATAATGACCATAAATGACATTTTATGAAGCCTAAATGGTGTTCCATGTAATTCCATATATCTTCTCTCATGCTCTGCATCATTGTCAATGAGTTGTCACACATTCTCATAGATACCAGATTCCAATAGTTTCTGATCACTTCAAAAGGCACTTCTTCTGTGGGAAATATCTTGTCCAATCCTCGACCACATCAGTTAGCATAATTGATTATCTACCTCTTAAGACATAGCTCATAGAATTGACTCCAACTTATATAAATTTTGCTATTTCTGGATTTGTTTCCAGAGGAGCTAGCCATGTCTGTGTGATAGGAGTACATTTTATGGTCTCACTTTACAGTAATACATAATCCGCGATAACAGGCAGTGATTCTGACAACAGAATTATAGGAAGAACAAAATGAAAATGTCGACAATACTCATATTATAAACGCCTAGTCATGCACGTTGAATGTCAATTCACTAAAGATGCAATGAACAGTAGAGTGCAAAAATTGGAGGGAAAGAACAAAGCAGTAGAAGCAGCGACATATATTTTGAAAGATCCAAGTAAAACTGACCCTGAACAGAGAGCAGTGCAGAAATTCAAAGTTTTTCTCACTTTCCCTGTGACTACATGTGTGCAGAGACTTCCATCAGAGGTGACAGTCCCATTAAGGTCTTCAATAACCTATACACAAGATGAAAGAAACAGTTAGAGATAATGCCTGATAAAGCGAGTACCACAATAAATAAGATAAATATATAAAGTCTCAACTGATGCATAAGAAGGGAAAAAAATAAAGCAAGTAGTGAAATGAATAAATAAATATGCATACAGTCTGGACTGATGCATAAGAAAAAAAATTCACTGGTAAGTTAAACAGACTTGCTACCATACTTGAACTTTCAATCTTTTACTGGGAGAATGCGACATATGAGAACTGAGAAGTATGTCTCAGGACGAATTTTGATAGACACTATATTATATTGCATATTTACGTACGAATGTGAGAGTAAGATGGTTAGTCACAAACAGCCAAATATCTCTCTACATGAATTTCAAGTAAGCCAGAATCTGAAAGGTACAACATTGTACTTTTTTGCTAATACTTGTGAACAACATTAAACTATAGATTCATTTGGACATCCAAATGTGATCCGCGGCAAAATGGAGTATAGAACTGGACATACCTTGGACAGACTTGACCTTTTAGAATCATCAGCAATATTCATCAACATGATCCTAAAGCTTTTTCCTCTTGATACTGGTTCCTGTTTGCCATGATCTTGTACAAGAATATTTAGCTGGCATTCTTCAGATGTATTTTCCATGAAACTATTGCTAAGGGGATCTCTGGAAGCCACTACTGCCAAAGATCTATCACTGGAAATTCCATGACTTTCTGAAACAGCATCCCACGAATCTAATTCACATTCAACTTGATAACTGCCTCTGATTTTTTTTGACTTCAGTGATGTACACGAGGATTCCCAAACCCTCTTTTTTCCGCTTCCTGAAGAACATGAGCAATGCTTAACATTAGCATCGGTTCGAATTTTAGTTAATCCTAAACAGTTAGCCATGTTGTTGCATTCCATGCCCAAAAGAACCCGGCCATGTTCACCTTTGATCGAAATGGAAACATGATAAGAAATAAAACCGTTGGCTAGAGTACAGGTTCTAACCGGATAAAATTTATGCTTTTAGATACATGTTCATTTGACAAATTCTATGACATGTAAGGAAGCTTTAGACTATATCACATCTACCTCTTCGGAAGTGGGTCCATTTTGAACATGAATAAGGCATAAAAACACAAGACATTCTACAATGTGGTCATTTCCAAACACAGGAAGAAAAAAAAACTGTATGTTTAAACAATGGATCTAAGAATACTTATGTGGTAGGAAACGAACTCATAATAGTCTTACTCCCCTGTGGTGCTAAAAAACACGCTCCACAAAAGATTCTTAGTTCCGGAAGCAGCTGAAAACTACAGTAGTAGAACATATGACAAACAGAAATTATGGGATTATACCTACCATCCAATTGAAAATCATCTTTCACCGATCCTTGAGGATTAGGGTATTCAGTTATGGCCATTATCTGATTTACTGCCTCGCAAGGAACTAAACATACTTCCTTACTTCCAAGGGTAGAACTGTGAACAGTAGCAGATGGCAAATAATGCTCTGTAGGCTTCAATGAAGAACAAAACTTCAGCGGCTCATCAGTGTTAGCTGAGGTGCCCATGTGAAGATGAGAAACCATGAGGGTCGAACCACCAGGAAAGCATAATGCCCTGCGGAGGTCAGCCTTAATGGGCAGCCTACGGGCTCTACCTTTGGTATCAACCTCACCTATCGACACAAAACCCTGCTCACTAACGTTAGTACCAATATTACACACTTGAATGAAAAAGGATATGATTCCTAAATTTGAAGCAGTGCCTATCCTGATACGTGATATGCTTTTGCAATATATATAGAGAATCTCAAGCAAATACTATTATAGGCTTTCATGCAAAGGCATAACGTAACTTCAGAAATTTAGAGGTAATATAATTCTAGATGACACTTATTTCTAGTCACATCCAGAAAAGCTATTCTGTTAATTCAAAAAACATACTTCAATATAATTCTTCCAAAGCAACTTCAGATCTAACTCTGAGTAGTTCTGCACTAAGTCTTACAATAAGCACCACCATCGATGACATACCTGTTTAACCCAAAATCCTTCAGATTCCTTGTCCCCCCAGCAAAATATAGTGCGAATACCAACACTTTGCAATCTCTTTCTCAGCTCCCCGTACAGGAGGCTGCCAATCCCCTGCAAGCTACTAAATCATATCAACGAACTTCAAGAGAGAAACTCTTCTGTGAGTGTAATAAAGCTAAAATCAAGAGACCATGCCAAAAGCAAAGTAGAGTGACTGGTGTTGCCAACCTAGTTTAAATTAGGCACGAAGCCAATTCTTCTATTAGAAGCCAAAATAAGCGTTAGCATCCATCAAAATGCAAATTAAGATATCAATCTAGTAAAGTAACAAAAGCACTGCATTTATTAAATATTTAAATTAGGCACAAAGCCAATCCTAGCAACTATGTTGAATAGAATGAGAACCGCCTGAACCGGAACAAACACAGAACCTTCCTTTGGTAAGTTGAGCTAACAGCAGCAAGGGGAACTTCAGCATATTGTGTATCTGCGGGAATTATTTGATAAGTTATTGCTGCCACAACCTGTGCAGAAATAAATAACAAGTACATTATCATAGGAAAAAATGGTTGGATCCATCCATACATCGTAAATAAATGTACATGGTACTGTTCACGGCTGTCTTTTACTCTTTTAGAATCTTACATGCATTGCAATAACATAGCTTGTAGAACTGTCCCCTAAAGTCGTTTGCTATCCTTTAATTGCTACTAAACTCACAGCAAATACCTAACGTCAAAAATAGAAAATGAATGTCAACCAAAGGAAGCATACCTCCCCAGAATCTTCTTTAGACTTGGATTTTAGAAGTAAAGTGCAATATTTACTGCAGAGAGAAAAAATGGGAAACTTTCTTAATGATAGAAGAAGTAACTGGAACTAGTTATTTATTGGCCAGCAAAATTTTACTTATGCATTTCTCATTCAATATTCTTTTCTTTCTTTCTTTCATTATTCGCCGTGAGATTTGGCAAAGTTTGAAGACAAGGATTTACTACTTATAAGAGAAGAAGTCAGATTGCAGGGAGGGCTTTACCCATTCGAAACACATCTTTCGAGGAACATAGATTGCTTTCCAGTATTTGCAGCATAATTCATGGCAGGTAGCTCTTTCACATATAACTTCAGTAATTCCTGCAGCACCATGAACAACAGATACAAATTGACCAAACCAAGTCAACAAAGAGAGCTAACTGGAAGTGATTATAAAAGAAAAACAAAGGTCATAAGAAGTGGGAAGGGAAGGGAACTTATAAGTCAAATTTAAATAGCAACACAGTAGTGTACTAAAAGAAAGAACCAAAAGTAGCAACAAAATTGGATGTACCCAATAACAATAATCTGGTCCCGAGGGTCCGAGATAGATACATAAATGGACTACATGCATCAAATATTGAAGGCAACCAGCTTTTAGACCTTGAAATGTGGTCTCTGTCTCTTCAAATTGCAAGCTACAGGCATCATCAACTTGTCATGGGGATTGAAGTACCTTGGACTGGTGTAATGTGCCGGTGTACCCAACAATTTTGGTGAAAATGGAACATAATAACAAAACATTACAGGCTAAGGGCCTGGGTCATGGTCGGAAAGGAACGGGGCAATATGGCATATTCGGGGTTCGCGGATGAGATAAGTTGGGAGACAACCTTCCCTCCCCTGCTGGCATTCCGAGTTCAACTGGGTTGTAAAACAAACCAATTTACTTGGGCTCTATGACTACTTTTCTAGAAGCTCATTAGTTTTGACTTGAAATCCAAACTAGCCAAACACGAACAAATTTTGGAAGCTCATTGATTTTCTGCGATTGGCTAGCAGTCGACACGACAATTTTATGCGATAGTCTAAGCCTCTATATAGGACATCAAGCTACTTGATCTCAACCAGAGATTAGCATGAGAGACGCATAACCAAAGCGTAAAAATAATTTGAAACCCATTAGTTTTTCAAGCCAAGCTTACATGCAACTACTCAGCTTGCCTCATTTAGACCACTGTTCTAAATACGTACTACCGTAGCAACAAACTCAACCACATCGCTCTTGTATGAGCATCTAAGTAATAAAATGGCACAATGCTTTTCAAAATATATTTGCATGGTGCTTTTTCATATCTCAAGATAAATACCAGCCACCCTTAGTTAAGTTTTCATAGTTCAAATCCCTATTCCAAACAAATGACAAAATTGGATTAAGACTTTCGATTTCACGATCCAAAATTCACACCTTGCGCAGATACAAAGGAGAGAGAGTTTTACCTGAAGCTGAGACTTGGACTGGCTACCAACATCTTTGGGGTTGACGAGCACGAAGTCACCACCCCCTAGTTGAAGTTATAAAACTTATCAAAAGGATCAGAACAAAGCTAAAAATGAACAGTTCTCACCGGGAAAAAAAAAAGAAAAAGAAAAAGAAAAAGAAAAGCAAACAGACAAACCATTTGGTTACCTATACCACTTTCCTCAGTTCTGGAATTATGTAGATCATTGCAGTTCTTTATATTCTTATCCTCTACAACTGCAACAAAAAAGAAATCAAAGAACTAAAAACCACAAAAAATCTGACCTTTAAAATAAAAAAGGATGCCCACTTGAGTATCCATTATTGGCACGCTCCTTAATAATAGAACAATCATGAGTTATTTGGAGACATCATCAGATGTGCCTACGTTTGACAACACCTCAGAAGATAACCAAAGATAATCAACTTAACTTAGCCAAAGAGAAAAAACAAACTCTTAGAAACTAATGGAAAAGATGGTCCCTTCTGGAATCTCCACCTATTCAACAAGACCTTGAAAAGGCTTAAATGTTCAACATTCCCCACTATTCTAATGTGAAACCAATCATATCCAGTTCTAATTTGGAAGCCTAAAACTTAATAGTGCCAAAAGGACCACAAATTTGGATATCCCAAACTGAAAATGGATCAGAAATTCGGGAAAGGAGTAACATACGCTACCAATCAATTGGAGCCCTTTGAAAAAATAAAAAAGAGAAGGGACTCAAAGTTTGGCTTTCTTCGAACTAGAAGTCGGGCACACACTCTGTATATGCGTGCGTACCTGAATACTTGGGGGTGTGGGAGTGGGTATTAAAGCTCGAGTGATTTTCCTATTTTGCATCTAACAGTCAATTCATGGTATAATAAAAGTAGTTGTAAGGATTTTGTTTTCCGTTAGGACAATATTGGAAATTTATGACACAAAGTCAAAAATTTGTTCACACCGATTAGTATTCCCCCTTTCTATGTATTGGAATATATTTCCGATCATCTTCGAAGAGAGTAAGCAAAGAACTAGGAGAGCTTAATTGCTGTTGAAACCAAAATCCATGAAATTTAGTACCTGATATTCTGATTTTCGCGTTTCTGGAGAGAGAGATTTGAAGGCTGTTCTGATCCAATTCAGAAGTGAACTTCTTTGCATCAACGATGACCTCGCAGTTACCTGAAACAGAAAAAATACGTCAAGAAATTAGGGTTTAGAAATGCTGGGTTTTCGTGCAATAGAAATCTAGGGTTTGAGAGGAGTTTTGGGCGTTGTTATTACCGATTGGTATGGGCGATGGAAGCGAAGGCGAGATCCGTTTGGGCGCCATTCGTTAGGAATTTGAGACGTCTTTTTGGTTAAGCTTTGAAAGTGAAAGGAAAGCAAGCTACTCCATTTATATATGTGGGCGGGAAAGAGGGTTTGT
Organism: Gaultheria prostrata; assembly: GCA_036023075.1. NCBI lineage: Eukaryota > Viridiplantae > Streptophyta > Magnoliopsida > Ericales > Ericaceae > Gaultheria > Gaultheria prostrata. Next base: position 23,340 of record JAXBDA010000015.1, on the reverse strand, counting down.
TTGGAAATTTGAACGAAGTGCAAGGGTAGTTTGGTAAAACCGACATACTTGCGGGAGAATTCAGTTTTAGTTTGGAATTTTGGCGCCTCTTTTTGTCCTTTTTTAAAATCCTACCAGAAGCTTGCTTATGACGTTCTGTGGTGACCAGAGATTATCCTTCGGCCCAAATCACATCTGAAGTCCAATCTATACTCATATAAGCAGATAGCCCAAGTCCGCAACTCGTCAGCCCATCGACCCACGGCAGGGGCTTGGGTCGGACCTCGACCAAATCTTTAGATGTTCAGAAGCGCTGGTGCAACTCTAATCTCGGTCGGCCATGTGGTGCCAATAGTAACCTGCAGAGCGAGGCAGACGCGCAATGCATTGGACGTTGTTGCATGATGGCCGGCACATGGCACGGGTGTGCATACGGCCATGTATAGTACCGAGCGCATGTCCTACAACAACTATAAGGTCTGGCCACGTGGAAGAATTTTGGTATAGCCGCGTGGCGTGGCCGCTATTTTCACCACGCGACTCTTCCTATGGGGGGCCGTGCGCAACACTAGTTCAGAAGGTGAATGTCGGCCTCTAGTTATTGGAGAAAGGTTGTCAGTGATGTCTCTCGATGACGAGAATGGCACGCGATGCCCTGGGCTCCAAGTCTGGGCACTCCTCTAAATACAATTGTAATAAACATTCTCTCTTCTCCTTGCTTAAGCTTTGTTCTTCTCATCACATGTGAGTTCTACAGGACCCCAAAAAATACCAATGTGAGAAATATAGTGGGGAAAAATACACCAGTGTCTCCAAATTGACCTTCCCTTCTCCTTCCATGGCATATGCCTTTGATTGTTTCTGTTCTACTCGCGAGAAGACAGAGATCTACTTTGGGTATTGAAGATCTAAATTGTAAAAAAATTAATTTTCCTAAACAAAAATGGTCAATTCACATTTGTGAAAAATAAAGCAAACAAACAAAAGCTTAAAAGTGAAATTTGTATATATTTTGCTATATGATAGAACCCAACTCCCCACATCCCAAAACACAACTAACTCTCTCTCTCTCTCTCTCTCTCTCCCCCAATTTTTAAAAATAAAAAAAATTAAAAGTCTAGAAATTTGAATGGGGTTTGGAGAATGGAGACTTGGGAGGCACAAGCACACTTATATAAAGTATGTATTAGCGTTATGCCTGCTCGATACACAGGAACACGCAAAATAATTATTGTGATCCTAAGAAAAAATAATTTTAAATATTAGTCAACATTAAAAAAAGTTTTTTTTTCTAAAATAGATGAAAGAAGAGGAGAAAATAAATAAAATTTTATTTCCTAAATGACCACCTTATTTTCCCTCCTCTACTTTAATTTTCTTTGTGTATTATTAAAAATAAAACCTTTTTTTTGCTTGATTGCTACTCAAATATAATTTTATAATTTTTCAGGATATACAATAACTTTTTTATGCTACCTACAAGCCCTTTCATTCGATCTGAACTCTTATTCTCCATCTCATCGACTTGGTGATCCACTCAAAAATTCAATTTAACCGGATATTAATAACCTTATGATCGAGAACATTTACCTAATTGTTTTTATGCAAAATTAAATTCTATTTTTTTTCTCAATCTAATTATTTTGCGATCATATAGCTACCACTATTGGATTAACCTGAATTTTTCCCAAGGTCACAGTCCATGGGACGAAGAAAAATGAACGGTTCAAATTGAATAAAAAGACTCGGTGGATGCGATACACAAAGCATGGACCCGAGACGACACACTCTCACTCACCCTCTCCCACGTTATCCCCCTCCCTCTCCCAATTCTTAAAGTTAATTTTTTTTTGACAAATCTAGAAAATTAAGGATGGGTGTTTGGAGGCTTGTGAGACTTCAACACATTGCCTCCTATGTTCCGTTCAGTTGTCTGGAATTTTATGTGAGGAAATGGATTTCAAGAAAATAAACTTTAGTTTCATGTTAATATTTTGTTGACGAAATTAAAATTGCTTCCTTATAGCGGGATATATTTTGCGGGAAAAAGTTCTACACTAGGAAAGTTGGAGTTGGGTCCCACAACTCTCTTGGTTTTTTATTTTTTTATCGTCATTCCTAATCTATTACAGGGGGAGGGGGACTCGAATCCTGAATGCAGTTTGGGGCATCCAAGAGCTCTGAGCTAACCACCACTTGCAACTCTCTTGGTTAGTGAACACAAAGAAAGTTACTGGACAGATCCTTTCCCATCATTTTCGTGCAACTGAATGAGGCCTAAGGTTTGAAAGCGGTGCTATCAACTTTTGTTTGACCTACAAGCCATGACCCATGAGGTTTTTAAGAATTCTTTTGTTGGTATCCGAAATGTTTGAATCCATTTGGATGGAGCGTAAGACAAACTGTAAAAAAAAGATACACATATTAATTAATCTTGCTATTTCGTATCTATTAAAATGTGACCAAATCAAGGAGTTTCCTAATCCTAATCCTAATATATAAAGAGAATGACAGCGGTTTGTTTCCTATTTTTTCTCTCTAGTACGACTCTTATTAGGAAACAAATACACTTCATATCAGAGCCTCTACAAATACACAAAAACAAATTTGTTACACACGTCTATCTTTACACAAATCTGCCGACTGCCGCTCCTATATAAACCCTATAAGATAACATAGTTTCTCAACAACACATACAATTTCTCAAAACAACGTTAGCAGTAAGATCAGAGATCCCATAAGATCAGAGATCCCATAAGATCAGAGATCCTCTCCGGAAACATGATCATACCACCAGGCTTTATCTTCAAGCCTACGGATGAAGTTCTTCTGTCCTACTATCTTGAGAGGAAACTTATGGGCTTACCCCTGTCTTGTGATCTCATTGTCGAGCGTCAGATTTATGGGGTTGGCGACAAAGCCCCCTGGCAGATTTTCACCGATCAAGACCCGTGGGAAATATGTAAAACCAACGGCAAGACAGAAGCTACCATTTACGTTTTCACAACCTTGATCAAGGCCAGCAAGAACCGAACAGCTAGGACAGCAGGTTGTGGTGCATGGCATGCTGAGACGGCTCTTGAAAAAGTATTGGACGATCACGGTCGTGTAGTAGGGTACAAGAGACTGCTGTGTTTTCAGATTACGAATGAATCCGGTGTGATGGACGGGAGCGTGAGCAAAGGCCACTGGATCATGCATGAGTACTCTCGCTGTGGTGGTAATACCGATTTAAGTCAGGTAGAATATGTTCTTTGTAGGATAAAAAGACAAGACTCAAAGTTCACCAAGAAATCTAAGAGAGTAAAGAATCTTGATCACGATGTTATACCCCCGAAACCCGCCAAGCGTGTTAGAACAGAGTTTGTGGAAGAACATGAGATGGTTCGTGATATCGATGCAGCACCAGAAACAGAGGTTTTGCCCTTTCCAGAAGAAGTAGTCGTGCAAGAACCGAGTTTTACGATGAGTGATGATCTGAATGATTTTACAGTTGAAGAATTTCTAGCACTTTGGGAACAGGAGAGGCAAGGAAGTCATTCACCGAGGATGATTGATGATTCGAATGGTTTAATTGCTGAAGAATTGGAAGCACTTACGGAAGAGGAGAAGCAAAGAAGTAATCGAGAGAGTGATAGAATTCATGCTGCAGAAGAACCATCGCCAGTATTTTCTATTTCCAATGATTTCTTTTTGGAGCAGCAGAAAAAACAGAGTTGTGCGGTGGGTGATGATCCGAATGATTTACCAATTGAAGAATTCTTAGCACGTTGGGAAGAGGATAGGCAAGGAAGTTATTCACCGAGAATGAGTGATGATTCGAATGGTTTAACAGTTGAAGACTTGAAAGCACTAATGGAAGAACCAATATCGCCAATGTTTTCTTTTTCCAATGATTTTTTTTTGGAGCAGCAGAAAAAAGACATGTTTCAGTTGGACCCTGAAACCCGGTGGCTCAAAAACGTGTCAGACCAAAGTATGCCTTCCCTCAATATGGGGGTGAGATAGACCTACGGCATAACAAGGAGCAAGCGAGTACACATTGTCATAAGACAGATTGTTTGTCATGTGTGTGTTGTGTGAAGGAGGAATGAGAAACAAAAGAAATTGGAGCTGTAGATGTTAGTTTATTAGTATGCAATTCATTGTTCATTTGTATTGGGGGATGGTGCACCTGAACGGAACATGTCTCTCGGAGAAGCTTTCAACAAATTGCAAATATATATATATCTATATATTCTTCTATTTGCCTAATTGTTTCCTTTTTATATTTGCCTATTGGTTTGCTTCTTTCGTACGGTTTGTAGCCCAGAATCGCTACATACCAAATTAAAGGGGCAGGAAAGGGCCACTAACATTTATTTCTCTCATGGTAATCTATGGTAGCCAACAGGATTTCGTTATATGGTGTAAATAAAATGATTACGGTGGCTATGTTATTAATGGAGTACAGCTCGAGTAAAATGATTACAGTGGCTATGTTATGAATGGAATACAGCTTGAGTGGGTAAAACTAATGTATGCAAAGATGCTGGTTCTATGTTACCTGAAAGAAGATTTCAGTTTGAAGCAAAAGAACTTAACTGATAGGGGCTGCACTATGCAGAAACTACTAGAATAAAGGACAAAATCACACTAAAATTTTTACAAGCAGCACAGTTTTAATGACATATTGCTTTCACCTAATGACCTATGTTTGGATTATGCAATTTGTATTTTATATAGAGCAAATAAATGAGTCGAACAAGATGAGCAAAGAAAATTGCATGTGGCACCAAACCCTGTTTTTCAACCAAATTGCATCAAGGAAGAAATCTGAAAATTGCATTTGGCACTGTTTTTCAAAAATTTCAAGAGAGAAATCCAGTCTGAAAACTCTTCAATTTTACAATACATGATGCATGGAAAGATTCAAACCTTGTTCAAACTATTTTTCTATGCCTCCAGAGGGAGGTTTGGAGGTTGAAAACACAAAATGGCTATATAAACTGATGCTATTATCTAAGTTGGACAAGAACAATCAAAAAGACTTTTTCTTTACTTGGTTTCACTTCTTAACTTGCAGAGGCATGCGCCATTCTCCAGTTGATTCTGGGACTTTCGCCACTTGTTTTTGCAACCTTCCCCGAGCTTCTTTGGTTCTTATCTAGCAAGCCCAAGTGGTCTGAAGACAAAAACAAAAAAATGAATAATAACCCTCGACCATGCACATGCATATACCACATGGAATTGTGCTTCTGTGCGGATGATGGAAGTACAGTAACTTGATATGATGAAATAGGACAACTTGAGATAACGAAAGCATATTCTACTTCTAATATATATCAAATGATAAACAAAGGATTCGATTTAGATCCCCGTCATGATTTAGAGAACTGACCTGAGTAAGGTGATGGATGAAGGTGTTTTATAAGCTTGCAATGACAGAATAGTAGCTAAGATTTTGATCTCATTGCTTCTCGTCGATGCAGCCAGTAATGTCCCATCCTTGTTGAAACGGACGAGTGGAATTACCTTCAGATTCCAGAAATTTAAAATCAACTGTTACAGTTTTTTACATTTGTAGAACAGATGTCCATCTGTGGAGAGCAAATATTTTACAAAATTAGGAAGTGACTTACGGGTAAACCTCCCCCAGCATCACAATTCGTCATGAGAATAATACTATCCATTTCCCAGAATTTGATAACATGGTTATCACCAGCTGCCAAGTAATAGTTTTTTGTTGTACTGCAAATTATCATTGGAAGGTGTCCGCAATCCATTGTAGCTTCTCCCCAGACCATCTTCTCTATGAGTCCGTTCGAAAAGTTGGCGATTACCATTTTGGAGTGTACCACATGCAAAAAACCTACAATATATTTAATAGTGCCATTGGTGTCTCCGTTTGTCCTCTATACATATGAGGTGTCCAAAAACCATGTTTGGTAAACTAGGTTCACAGGACCTACCTTCTGCCATCCGTGCAACAAGCCACTCTTGTGCGCCCTCCAGCCGTTGCCTCTGGGGTCATGATATTTCCACAATTTTGTCTTTCCATCCATGGAGGATGAATAAAGAAGCTTAAAATTGGGATGCAAATGCCTAAAAACAAATATACAGGCTATAAGCAGAAAATAAAGACTTTGACCCTTACAAAATTATCATCTGTGATGTCAGGCCAAACACACAAAAAAAAAAAGGAGACTCATGCCCTACAACAGTAAACAACTCGGCACCAGTAGCCACATCCCACACCTACAGTTATGGATACATTTTATATATGCTGGATTGGAAAAGAAATAGAACTATAGGAGACTCGAAAGTGGAAAGTCACCTTAATAGTTTTGTCATCTCCACAGGTAACAACTAAAAGTTTAGAACTGAGAATTGCATAGGCCAGATCATTTACGTTGCCAATCTGAGACTCAATCTGAAGGTTAAGAATCTACCATTTAGAAATAAATGATACGGAATATGCATCTATCCTCATAAATCTAAACGATATGAAAGCCGGAACCTACCTCCAAATGATTCTGAATGTCAGCTTTGCCGTGATAAGAACATAAGTGCAACTGTGCAAGATGTATGTTGCACATGCAGCACCTGCTTCATTACCAAGAAAATACTTTTTATCTTAATCAACTGCATCAATTCAGATCACGAGACATTTCAATGTTTCAGATGCTACGGTAGGTAATACATGATTGGAAGATTATATGCATAAGCAGCGATTAAACTCACCAAATAAAAAAACCACTGGGACTCCATTTTATGCAGTTCACAGCAGCACATGGATCATTGGCTAATGCAGACTGCATTTGGGTAGGATTATATTAGATTTCACGTCATTTGGAAGGTATAGCTCGTATTGAATATGTTAGTAGAAATTTGCCAACCCGTAATGACTTGGAAATTGGAGAAATGTTCCAAATATGGAAACTCAAGCTTCTCGCCAGATCCAACCTCCCACAACCCGATACCTCCCTTGCCATTTCCAACTGAAGAAGTAATGCAAATGAGAAACAAACATCAACATCCGCTCTGAGTGAAAACAAATGAAAGACGCGCAATCTAAATGTCTGACCTAAAAGGAGTGTCAATAGAACAGGATAAAAATCCATGCTTGTTGGGAAAGAGGACCGTGATCCCTGATTCAATGCGCTAATTACAGTGATGGGCGATTCCGCAGCCATGTTGAGAACTGGACAATAATGGACATCTAGTGCTTCTGTCAGGACCAATGATCGGCGACCTCATCTACAGCCAAAGTATAGCTATTTTAGCAGATGTAAAAGCAGTTGCAAAAACAGTTCAAACATATGTGAGAAGAAATAAGACGTGCCTTTCTCAAATATTTGAGCTAATCTGACTTACCTTATCTGAAATCCAAGAGGGCCGTCATTTGTGCTATCATTGTTATCCCTGATGCTCCGTTGAGATCCAACTGCGTGAGATCATGCAGTAAGTAAGTCGAAATTCGATAACAACAAAAGAGTTTACTATATAAATCTTCGTCATAGTGACCTAAGTTAGAACGGGGAGGAGTAGTTCAGTAACTGAATGACCACCTGGATTTACGCCGAGCACCAATGCCGTAAGCATATTCGAAGCCATTACCCCATGCCCTGATGTGGATATATTTGTTTGGTTCATATTCTTTGACCCATTAGTGAAGCATTGTTTAGCCTGCATTTACAGTTTACACAGTTAGATTTCATTTCATGATTTGGAAGCTGATTTCTGTTAAGTATATGCTGCCAACTGAAGCTGTCAATTCAAATAGTCCATCAGTATGATAGCTATGAGCAAAAGGCCTACATAAATACAACACAACTTCGGTGCTGCTTTTATAGCTGACTAATTCCTGTAGTCAGGTCTTGAGTCACTCAAATGAGAAGCAGAATGGTTCACCAACAAAAACAGGCAGGAACGTACACCTACCAATGGAATGATCATTCTTCAGTTTTGATTTTCTGGTTATTTCCATTGCGAAGCCAAGAAATCACCGTTCCATTCCTTCACAAAATCATTCGAGCAAACCAGACATCAACATAATGTTCTAAGCTTCTGTTAGGATTTAGGAAACGTTAGTAATTTTTTTTTTGAAATACAGCATGTTACCTTTGGCTAATCAGGTCCCATAAGCTTGAAAATGACAAGTCAGGACGCTTCAGTTTACCAAGAAAAATGAAATTTTCTGTTACACATTGCTCAAGCTAGAGCATCAACTCATATCTTTTTGCTGTTACTGGACGGGGATAATTGGTGAGTTCTTCTTCTTCTCTGTGCAGAAACATTTCGAACCCCGTTCGTTAAGTTTTTGTTGAGGCTCGGCTCGAGCTCGAGTTCGTTAAAAAACTTAACAAACAAGCCTGAACATGTCAAGGCAAGGCAAGGCTCGGCTCGGCTCAATAAGGCTCGTTTATTTTTTAGAGGAATAAAACTAATAACTTCTTGTTCCAATTTGATATATTAATGCACTATCTTTTCAAATTATTGTTAAATTTCACTATTATTTTGCAATTGAGACTATTTTCTTGTAGAATATATAGATATAAAACTTATATACATGCACAACTAAAATTTTATTTCTTGTCTTAAGCCTATATGAGTATACACATGTATTTTTCCGTTGACTCGTTAAAGCTCGTAAACAAGCTCGAGTTCGAGTCAAGCCTAGGCCAGCTTGGCTCGAGCTCGGCTTGTTAAGTTTTCACTGAGCTCGAGCTTGAGTTTGTTAAAAACTTAATAAACAAGCTTGAGCACAATAAAACTCGGCTCGACTTGGCTCGTTTGTAGCCCTACTCAAGACCCAGAAAAAACAATTCAAAAAAATGTCAATAAGGAAGATATCCTTTGCAACTAGCCAACCGCCATGGGAGGTCCTTGTTCTTGTTGCCAGCCACCTTGATCCCAAAACCCTAGCTTTTTCCTATTGTGCCTCCAAATCATGATCGCACATGTCCGTTACACCCCAGTATTGCCACGTCATGCAGTTTAGTTAGAATCAGTTACACCATAACATTTCTTTTAATTGCTGCTTGTACTCTTGCTTTCTGTTATGATTTCTGTTAGGCTCATTAGCCTCATAGTTGCGTAATTTTCCAGCTTTCCCAGCCCATGTGTTTGGCGGGAAATTCTGTTACTCTTAGTAGGAATAAAAAGGGAATGAGAGGAGGAGGAAAGCATTATGAAAAATTGTAAGAGAAAATTGTCAAGTTTGTTGTGAATTGGAACCAAACGTTTCCTGCAACTACTTGTTCTACCGTGATTCTTGAATAACAGCACCACCACATTCCATTTCCATCTTCTTTTTTCCCTTCTCATTTTAGCAATTTCTTCCCATAATTCGTTGAGAGTGTGAGGATTCTATCATTGGTATCAGAGCTGTTCATCCTTGGACAATTTTTTTGAGCAACAACAATGGATACAAGATCGCAGGAGCAACGGCGCAACGAAGAAGCAATTAAGCAGTTACAAGAGAAAACAGACAATTCAATCAGAGAACTCAAGGATCTCATCGTCGCCATGAGTGTTAAGTATGACCAGATCGCTGCAAGAACCAATCAACCACATGGAGAAGATGCTGAACACTCCAATTCTCATCCAACCCATGCATCTAACTCGTCCAGTTCGTTGCTACCCAGATATTCCAAAATCGATTTCCCCAAATTCCAAGGTGATGACCCTTCAGGGTGGGTTTACAAATGTGAAAGGTTCTTCGAATTCAATCAAATTGAGGAATCACAAAAAATCAAGTTAGCTGCAATGCACTTGGATGAGAAAACCATACAGTGGTTTCAGTGGTATGAGAAGGCTCAAACTGATCTTGATTGGAAGGGGTTTGTGGCAGGAATAACATCAAGATTTGGGCCTAACATTTTTGAAGATGCCATTGGTGAACTAACAAAACTCACACAAACTACTACTGTCAAGGCCTACCAAGTAAGATTTGAGGAGTTGGCTAATAGAACCCAAGGATTGACGCAAGAATTCTTTGTCAGTTGTTTTTTGAGTGGCTTAAGGGAAGATATTAGAGCAGGGGTGCAGATGTTCTACCCTACCAATATCACACATGCCATAGGTTTGGCTAGGCTGCAAGAGGAGAGTATTGAAGCAATCCATAGGAGATCAAGATTTCCCAGCAAACCAGCCACAACCAATTGGGGATCTCCTTCCATCCTTGCCATGCCACGACCTACACTACCATCAGGGGTAAGAACTGAACCCAAGCCTTTGACTAACGTGTCCACTAATTCTGTTCCCCCAACCTTCAACCAAAGTAATATCAATCAATACCCCATCAAGAAACTCACCCAAAAAGAGATGGAAGCAAGAAAAGAGAAAGGCCTCTGTTTCAATTGCGATGAAAAATTTGTAAGGGGGCATAGGTGCCAAAGGAAACAACTGTTCTTGATTATTGGAGAGGATGACGAGGATGAAGAGAAAGGGCTGGACTCCCAGGAGTTACAAGAAGAGGATTTGGACAATGTCCAGATCTCTATGCATGCCTTGGTGGGAAGTACGTCCTTTAGAACCATGAGGATAAAAGGAGATCTTAAGGGTAGGGCTATCACTATCCTAATAGATTCAGGGAGCACCCACAATCTAATTGAACCAGGAGTGGTCAAGCTTTCAGGGTTTAGGGTGGAACCAACCCCAAGTTTGCCAGTAGCAGTTGCAGATGGGACTAAACTGTGCAGTAGGGCTGTTTGCAAGACATTCAATTGGGAGATGCAAGGGATGCATTTTTCTACAGAGGAAAGAGTGCTGCCCATTGGGGGATGTGACATGGTGTTGGGTGTCCAGTGGTTATCTACCCTAGGACCAATTTTGTGGGATTTCAAAAATCTGAAAATGGAATTCCAACTAGAGGGCAAGTCAGTTAGTCTACAAGGAAATGCTCAGATAAGGATAGAACAAGCCACCCCAAGACAAATGCAGAAGACCATGCAACAAGCCAACTATGGAATTTTTGCTCAGATCAATTGCCTAACAATGGAGGCTGAACAACCCAAGGTACACACTGACATTCTGTTTATTTTAGATGAATTTGCGGATATATTTGAGGAGCCTAAGGCTTTACCCCCTCCAAGAGAAAATGACCATCAAATAATCCTCAAAAGTGGGACTGAGCCTATCCATGTCAGACCTTATAGGTATCCCTATATACAAAAAAATGAGATTGAAAAACTGGTAAGGGAAATGCTGTGTACAGGGGTTATAAGGCCCAGCTCTAGTCCTTTTTCATCTCCTATACTATTGGTTAAAAAGAAAGACCATACTTGGAGGATGTGTGTAGACTATAGAGAGCTAAACAAGTACACCATCAAGGATAAATTCCCAATCCCTATAATTGATGAGCTACTGGATGAATTAAATGGAGCTAAGGTGTTTTCTAAACTTGACCTAAGGGCTGGCTACCATCAAATCAGGGTTCACCCTAGGGACATTGCAAAAACTGCCTTTAGGACCCATGAGGGCCACTATGAATTCTTGGTTATGCCCTTTGGGCTAACCAATGCCCCATCTACTTTTCAGAGCCTAATGAACAGCATTTTCAAGCCTTTTCTGAGGAAATTTATTTTAGTCTTCTTTGACGACATCTTGGTCTATAGCCCAACATGGATTGAACATCTCCAACACTTGGAAACCACTCTGTCAATCCTTAGGACTCACCAGTTGTTTGTCAAGCTAAGCAAGTGTGCCTTTGGACAATCAAGCCTGGAGTATTTAGGTCACATCATTTCTGATAAAGGAGTGCTAGCTGACCCAGTCAAACTAGAGGGTATGAAGAAGTGGCCTACACCTACGTCCATCAAGGCACTTAGAGGATTCTTGGGACTCACAGGCTATTACAGAAGGTTCATCCAAAACTATGGCAAGATCAGCCAACCTTTGACAAGACTATTGAAAAGGGATGCCTTTTTATGGGATGATTTGGCTGAGCAAGCTTTCCAGCAGCTTAAACAAGCTATGGTCACTGCTCCTGTGTTGGCACTACCAGACTACACTAAGGAATTTGTTATTGAATGTGATGCATCTGGGGTAGGTATAGGAGCTGTTTTGATGCAAGATGGGCATCCCATAGCCTTCATCAGCAAAGCTTTGGCTCCCAAACACTTGGGGCTGTCCGCCTATGAGAAGGAACTGCTGGCCTTAGTCTATGCAGTACAGAAATGGGTCATTACCTCTTGGGAAGCCACTTTATAATCAGAACTGATCACCTAAGCCTTAAGTACCTATTGGGCCAGAAGATTTCTACCCTAATGCAGCAGAAATGGTTGACCAAACTATTGGGTTATGATTATGAGATCATCCATAAGTCAGGGTATGAGAACAGGGTAGCTGATGCTCTTTCAAGACAAGAGTTGGACACTCCAGCCAATCTTACAGCTTTATCTACAGTCCAAACTGATTGGTTAACAGCCTTGAAGCAGACTTGGGAAACTGATCCGGAGCTGCAGGTTATCATTAAGGATTTGCTTGTGGATCCCATGTCACACCAAGGTTACCACTGGGAGCATAACCTCTTAACCTACAAAGGAAGGCTGGTGGTAGGGTCTTCTGAAGATGCTAGGGCCTTACTTCTGCAGGAGATTCATGGCACACCACTTGGAGGGCACTCAGGGGTGGAACGAACTTACAGAAGGATCAAGAGGTCTTTTTATTGGAAAGGACTCAAAGGAAGTGTAACCAGATTTGTGGCTAACTGTGATATTTGCCAAAGGAATAAGAATGAAACTGTAGCTAGCCCAGGTCTGCTGCAGCCCTTACCAATTCCTGAAAAAATCTGGACTGATGTGTCGCTAGATTTCATTGAGGGATTACCTATTTCAGGGGGAAAATCTGTCATATTCGTGGTCGTGGATCGGCTGTCGAAATATGCTCACTTCATGGCCCTTAAACATCCTTATACAGCCATTGATGTGGCTCAAGCCTACATGGACCATGTGTTTAAACTGCATGGTATGCCAGTTTCCATTGTCTCTGACAGGGATGTGATATTCACTAGTTCTTTTTGGAAGGAGCTCTTTCGATTACAGGGTACAACCCTTGCTATGAGCACTGCCTACCATCCTCAGTCCGATGGTCAAACTGAGGTGGTTAATAGGTGCCTGGAATCATACTTACGATGCATCACTGGTGAGAGACCTAAAGCTTGGCTTTACTGGTTACCCCTAGCAGAGTGGTGGTACAACACCACCTACCACTCCTCTACCAAATTGACCCCTTATCATATTGTCTATGGACAGCCCCCACCAGCTCACATTCAATATGTTTCAGGCTCTACTCCAGTGGCAGCTGTGGATCAATGGGGCATGGATAGAGAGTCTACTTTAAGAATGATCAAAGACCATCTGGTGCAAGCTCAGAATCGTATGAAGCAACTAACAGATAAACATAGGACTGAACGGGTGTTTCAGGTGGGTGATTGGGTCTATCTCAAGCTTCAACCCTATAGATAGTCCACAGCACAGTTTAGATCCACTCAAAAGTTGGCCCCTAAGTTTTATGGTCCTTATCAAGTCCTCCAAAAGGTGGGGCTGGTGGCTTATAAGCTTGATTTACCTTCCACTTCAAGGATCCACCCAGTATTCCATGTCTCCTTGCTGAAGCACAAGTTGGGTCATACCACTGTTCCTCAGTCCACCTTACCCTCCACTATTGATGATGGTACATTGGATCCTAGGCCTCAAGCAATCTTGGATAGGCGTTTGGTCAAGTATAAAGGCAAGCCTGCTACACAGTTACTTGTACAATGGGAGGGCACTTTTCCTGAAGATGCTACTTGGGAGTACTACCCTTCTTTCGTGGCTAAATTTCCTGATTTTCAGCCTTGAGGTCAAGGCTTGTCTCAAGGGGAAGGGAATGTTACACCCCAGTATTGCCACGTCATGCAGTTTAGTTAGAATCAGTTACACCATAACATTTCTTTTAATTGCTGCTTGTACTCTTGCTTTCTGTTATGATTTCTGTTAGGCTCATTAGCCTCATTAGTTGCGTAATTTTCCAGCCTTCCCAGCCCATGTGTTTGGCGGGAAATTCTGTTACTCTTAGTAGGAATAAAAAGGGAATGAGAGGAGGAGGAAAGCATTATGAAAAATTGCAAGAGAAAACTGTCAAGTTTGTTGTGAATTGGAACCAAACGTTTCCTGCAACTACTTGTTCTACCGTGATTCTTGAATAACAGAACCACCACATTCCATTTCCATCTTCTTTTTTCCCTTCTCATTTTAGCAATTTCTTCCCATAATTCGTTGAGAGTGTGAGGATTCTATCATCTGACCATTTATGGGAACCCATTCTTTCCATCAACTTTCCCTCTCTCTCCACCCTCCACCGTTCCCCATCCTCCGCCGTGCCTTTCCGCCGCGTCTCGGCCGACCGCCGCCTTCGAAAACCCTCCAAGCCCATCCTCTGTCTCAACAACCTTACATTCTCTGTTAGCGTTCACAACGGGAATTCACATGTTTTTACCACTGTGGTAGAACCTGGGTTGGGTTCCGGTGCGAATAGGGTTTTTCGATTTGATTTTAACAGAGCTGACCCTGAGCTAAAACAAGTGTTGCGGCCGATTTAGCCCCCCAAAAAAAAAAATACGAATTTTAAGGGCCTCCATATTTTAGTACCCCTAGGTATCTTTTGTAATACAAAAACAAAATGTACATTATATATAAGGCCCAATTTTAAACTCAAAAGATGCCCAATTTCAAATTCACAATAACTAGAAAGGATTTATCTGGACATGAAAAAAGAAAAAAGACGCAAAAAGTAGACGCTTTAATTCAATCTCAAGTGGGTGCTTTCAATAAGTTTTTAAGTAAATCACAAAAAGAGAGTTCAAGTTTAGTTGAAGACTTGGTGGAAGAGGAACATGATGACTCGGGAAATGAAGAACAAGAGAATTTGAGGAATAGAAAAGAAATATATTTGGACAATGAAGAACATGAGAGTGGTCAAGAGGAACATGAAGCATATTTAAGTGACAAGTTTGAAATCTTGAAATGTTTGGTTATTGTTTTAGGCAATGATAGAACTAGGAATTACATTCGGGGGTAGCAGCCGCTTGACAAAAGTCTGCGAGTATTATTGCATTCCCTCCATCCCAAAATGGTATCTTCTATGAAAAGACATACATAATTTTTGGATATCAATAAAGTACTTCCGTCCATTGTTTTTCGAATTTTTTTGCACCAAATATATGAACTAATTGAGATCTTTAATTTGGTGCGAACAAACTTAAAAAATCATATACGGAAGTATTTTATTCTTGGATTCGAAAATTGCACATCTTTTTGTAGAAAACTATCATTTGGGGATGGAGTGAGTATATTTTTTAGTAAAAATATGAAGAGAATGGTTAAACTCAAGCTTTATCCTGAACTATCTATTTTGTTAAAAGAAGAATAAATGCTTGATTCAATTTCAATGTGGTATTTAAATGAAAATCTTAAGGTTTTTTTTTAATGATCTGAACCATTCATCTTTTGAAACGCTATTTTTTCTTCGTATGTGGTATTTTTTCTTCGTATGTGTGAAAATCAAGTTGTTCCAATATCAATAGGTGCCTAATTCATCAGTGTAAAATTAATTTTTCTTTTGAAACCGAGGGTGGCACGTGCCACCCCGCCCCACTAGCAAGCTCCGTCCCTGGTTTTACGGTTAGGTTGCCAAGAACCAAAAGTATGTAAGACTTGTGTAGAATTATTTAAAATATTGTACATAATTCTAGACTTGTATAGATGATGGCAGAGAAGTGTAAAGAAGATTAGTTGAGAAGCTTATATAATGTTCTAGACTTCTCCCTTGGTATGTATAAATAGGTGAGGGCCTCATTTGCCCAAACCACTTGAAAACTTTTTACTCTCAAGTTCACTAATGAAAAACTCTTTCTCTCTCTAAGTCTCTTTCTTATTGATGAATACTAATATTTATTTTTCGAAGTGTAATTTACCTATATACATTTTGCTCATTAAGATTTTGAAAAAGGCCTCCTTTTGATTTTCGCTTTAAGCCTCCAAAAAGTCAGGGCCGGCTCTAGATTTTGACGTGTGTGATGAGAATTTGGTTGCGGTTGATGGGTTGACAGTCACGTGGAATGTGGTGTTGGTTACAAAGGGGTATTTACAATGATGATGGATTGTTGTAAAGGGAAAGGGGGATTTGTTGGGGGGAGTGCTGGGTGGTTTACGAAGGAGCTTCCGCAGCCGGGTTGTTGTTTGGGCGGTGGCGGGACGGGAAGCGGGTTGTTGGCGGATGTGAGGTTGGGGTTAAGGGCAGAGGTGGGCGGCGGTGGCAGTGGAAAGGTGGTGGTGGAGAAGGTGGGGGTAGGGATGTTGAATGTAGCATGTTTGAGGTATTTGAGTTTTGATGATGCTCTTAGGTACTTGCAGCATTTTCTTATGCCCTCTGTTGATGTGTAATGTAAATTATATGAAGGGTTGAATTGTCAATTTGTTTTGTCATATGACTTGAAAGCTTATTTGATGAAATGAAATGGTTCTCATGTTGTTGCAAAGCTGCTGTTGGCGTTTGTCCGTTGGAGATTAGGCCAGTGGTTGAGGATATAAGGTTCCGGGCATCTTCGAGAATTGGAATTTTTGGTGTAGCAGGAAGAAAGGATGGGGCGGCACACTGGTTGGCTTCTAAGTTCTAAGTTCCTAGATAGGAAAATTTTGTTTCAATGGAGTTGTATTCCGCCTGGGCCAGAGGCTGTTTTAATCAAGGATTGTTGTTGCTTGCTTTGTTCTGGCGTTTTTAATATATATGCTCTTTTCAAAAAAAAAAAAAAAAAAGAAATGGTTCTCATGTATCCCTCTTATTATTTTTGGGGTTTGGGAGATGATAGAGATTAAGAGTAATCTCCAACCCGTATTCTATTTCTTTGTCCAAAATTAGAGTTTCTCATTCGATGCAAGGCACATAAAATAAAAAAAAATGGGACAATTACCACTAGGTCCACTTCTGAAAAAATAGTAGGTTAATTCCTACCGGTTTAACTTCGGGTTTTTTTCTTCTTCTTCTTCTTCTTCTTTCAAAGAGCCTAAACTCAAAGTGCCAAAACCCTAAATCATAAACCCAAGTGCCTAAACCCCAAAACCGTGTGAAAGTACCTAAACTCTCAAACCGAATGGAAGTGTTTATTAAACCCCCAAAACCCTATGAAAGTGCCTAAATTTCTAAAACCGTATGATACCCTTAGTGTCTAACCCCCCAAAAAATTGGAATAATGCGTGTAGTTGTGTCAGTTTTCAAAAAAAAAAAACTTGACTTGACCTAGTGGTAATTAAGTTTCCAAAATGTGACTTAGAGGTAATTTTTCGTAAAACAATTACATGTGATATTGTTATCTATATTATGAACTTGTTTCATGAGTAAAGTTCAATCAAATTAATCTTGCAGTTTCACCATAATTTTCGAATTTTGCAAGAGTTCACGGAGAAGGGACGAGTGTGAGAAGGTTATTACTTATTAGTAGCGTTTTTATCCTTTTCATTATACCTCTATTTATATATTTTAGAGGGATAAAAACTTAGGAAAAATGTGAGAGCCGGTTGTATGTGACCTATTTTCACATAAGCTCCCTAAAGTTTGAAACCCAACACTTAAACCACGTAAATTATATGAATCTGAGATGTCAAAGATGGGGTCAAAGGAAAATCAAGATTTACCCTCTTGCCTGTCAATTATAAGCCTATCACATTTTTTTCATTTTTAACTTTCACCAATAGCCTCCATAAAACCACCACATGGAAAACCAAATGCAGTAAAATAATTCCCAACCCTATAATCTCCTATCCTGCGATTCCACTACAAGTGATCCCAATAGTTAGATTCTTTTGTACACTTCTCAACCTATTCTAATTTTGGAAAATTACCCTAAGTTGAAGAGAAAACAGTAATTTCTTCTCAAACTCTTATTTTCGCTCACATGGTTATTGCTATCCAACATCCTAACGTTTTGCTGACAAAAGGAGTTTATTGTAATCACGTGAATATTTTAAGCGGTTAAGTGTTGAGTTTTAAACATTAGAGAAGTTAAGTAAAAATCAATCATAGTTGAGGGGGTTTAGTATAATTTATTAAAAAGAAAATTACTACAATGAAAATTGAAAATGAGAGTAAGTATGAAGAAGTAGGTCAATAACCTCTTTCTTGCGTATTTAACAAGGAGGCGAAGCTGCTCCCTCCATCCCAATTTGATATTTCTCTACGGAATTACGTGTAATTTTCAAATTAAAAAGATAATGTATTTACTAAAATAATTTTTGAATTTTTTTTGCACCGTATTAAAGTTCTCAATGAGATGGATTATTATTGTTTGCACCGTATTAAAGTTTTCAATGAGATCTATCAAACAATATCCACATTATTTTTTTAGTTTGAAAATTGCACAGTTTCATAGTTGACTATCAAATTAGGACGGAGAAAGTACTTTAAGATGATTTTTTAAATCAAATCGATGGTGGGTTTTTTTTTTGACGTGCTCTTATTATAAATTTCCGATAAATTTGTGTGGGTAGATTTTTTTGCACAAATTTTGTACAAATCTATTATTTTGGGCCTCTTCGAGGTCCCACGCGAATGATCCGATCCGTTCATATTTTCCCAAATAATGCTAACTGATACTCCGTAAAAAATAAGCTAAATCGGATATCGGTAACTGCTCCATCCATTTTTTAATTCAGAATTGAAAACTGGATGAATCGATGAAGTATTTTCCGATATCCAATTTAGCTAATTTTTTACGGGTACAAGTAAACATTAATTTTGAAAAATATAAACGGCACTGATCATCTTTGTAAAATCCGAGGGGACCCAAAACAACAAATCTGGATGAAATCTGTTAAAAAAATCTGTACTAATAGTACAGTCTTTAAAATTTCCGCAGGAAATACACCACCATATTTCCCTCCTCTGTAGGTGGCCTCAAATGTGACCTCCGAAACATGTCGTCCTCTGCTGCTCCACCTCTACCACTCTCGCCATCAGCCTCCATTACCCACACTACCAATCCACACGACCACTACCACCACCATGGTTTCTCATCCACATCCTCTTCTTCAAACCTCCCATTTCAAAAACCAACCCAAACAACAACAACATCCCATAATACCAAACAAGAACCCAAAAAAAACAATCCGGTACCGCCTGAGTGAGCTCTGCCGCCAAGGTCAACCCCACCTTGCCCGGCAACTGTTTGACACAATTCCCCAACAGAAAACCTTGCTTTGGAACACAATCATTAGTGGGTTTATTTTCAATGGCATGCCTGATGATGTCCTGTTGTTGTATTCCCAGATGGTGTCAACTTAAAAAATTTGCTTTTGTGATTTCTACACTTTTTCTGCAATTCTCAAGGCTTGTGCTGAGGCTCGGCAGCTTAACATTGGTAAAGCTGTTCACTGCCACGTTTTGCGTTCTGGTTTAAATCCTAACAGAATTGTATGTAATTCGCTATTGAACATGTACTGTACTTGTTTGAGCTCAACCGTTGATGAAACGGGTTATGTTGATGATTTGGTATGTAAACTATTTGATACCATGCGTAAACGGGAATACTATGATTTCTTAGTATGTAAAAACAGATAGATTTGAAGAAGCATTTAGGAGTTTTTGGAGGACGTTGAAAATTGGAATAAAAGTGACTGTTGTGAGTTTTGTCAATGTCTTCCCGGCTGTTTTGAGGACGGGGAGCATTAGGAGAGCAAATTTAGTCTACGGTTTCCTTCTTAAATTGGGAAGCAAGTACGCTAATGATCCATTTGCGTTGAGTTCGGCAATTTTCATGTATGCTGAGCTTGGTTGTCTAGATTTTGCTAGGATTGTTTTTTACCATAGTTTGGAGAGAAATACAGAGGTTTGGAACACCATGATTGGTGGATATGTTCAGAACAATAGTCCAGTTGAAGCAATTAATCTGTTTCTTGAAGCATTGGAGTCAGAACGTACTGTTCTTGATGAAGTGACTTTTCTCTCAGCTTTAACCGCAGCTTCACAGTTCCAGCGGTTGGATTTTGCTCAACAGCTACATGCATATTTAATGAAGAACTTCGCAGCGTCGCGTATCATGATACTAACTGCCATGATTGTCATGTACTCAAGGTGCAATCTGGTTGATATGTACTTTCAGATTTTTAGTAGAATGTGTGTGAAAGAGATGCTGTTTCGTGGAATACCATGGTTTCTGCTTCTGTGCAGAATGGATTGGACGGTGAGGGGTTGATGCTTGTTCGTGAGATGAAACAGGAAGGATTCACCATTGATTCTGTAACTGTAACTGCTCTACTTTCTGCAGCGTCAAATCTCAGGAACCTGGAAATTGGGAAGCAAACCCATGCTTATATTCTCAGGCATGGCATTGAATTTGAAGGAATGGAAAGTTATATAATAGATATGAACGGTAAATCAGGTCTGATTGAATCTGCACAAGGATTGTTTGAAATGTGCTCTATATATGGTAAAGATCAAGCTATGTGGAATGCTATGATTACTGGAAATACCCAAAATGGACAAGTTTCGTAGGCTTTTACCACCTTCAGGCAGATGTTCGAGCAAAATGTAATACTTAATGCAGTAACAATAGCATCAATTCTTCCTGCCTGTCAGTCAGTTGGAATTGTCTCTAGGCAAGCAGCTCCATTGCTTTGCCATTCGCAACTGCTTGGACCATAATGTCTTTGTGGGCTCTGCTCCCATAGACATGTACTCAAAATCTGGTGCAATCACTTATGCTGAAAATGTGTTTTCCACGTCCCCTGAAAAGAATTCAGTTACATAGAAAACTCTTTCACTA
The DNA here is from genome assembly GCA_036023075.1 of Gaultheria prostrata. Classification (NCBI taxonomy): domain Eukaryota; kingdom Viridiplantae; phylum Streptophyta; class Magnoliopsida; order Ericales; family Ericaceae; genus Gaultheria; species Gaultheria prostrata. The sequence goes on along the minus strand of JAXBDA010000015.1, from coordinate 2,579 downwards.
TTCTACTCAATGAGGGAATCTGACATTGGACCTGATGCCGTTAGATTAGTAGCTATCTTGTCAGCTTGCAGTTATTCTGGATGTGTTGATGAAGGGCTTCAAATATTTTGAGTCAATGGAGAGAGAATATCGAATTCGGCCTTCCTATGAGCACCACTGTCGCATTGCAGACATGTTAGAGAGAGTTGAAAGGGTGGTGGAAGCTTATTAGTTTGTCAAAGAATTGGTTGAAGAGGGTAACAACTTCAGAATTTTAGGATCCCTTCTTACGGCTTGTAGAAAGCATGGAGAATTTGAATTAGAAAAACTGTTGCAAATAAGTTGCTTCAAATGGAGAGGGGGAAGGGCTTGTCAGGTTATCATGTTCTGTTGTCCAATATTCGTGCAGAGGAAGGGAATTGGGAGTATGTTAACAGGGTGAGAAAAGGGATGCAGGAAAAGGATTTGACAAATGATGTTGGCAGCAGTTGGGTTGGTGTGGCTGGTTGTGTTAACTCTTTTGTGTCTAGAGATCAAAAGTTCCCTCAGTGTGATGAAATATATGATACAGTAGAACAATTGGCTTTAAAGATGAAAGACGGTGGTTATAGGCCTGGCCTTGGTTCTGAAATAGGCACAATTTCTGAGTTTGAGGAATGAAGGACATTACATTCTAGATTTTGGTGGCGTAGCTATTCAGTTGGAGATTAATCACTTTGTGGTAAACCAATCCACAAGCCGTGGAATAGAGGCTTGGCTAAGTGAGTAGTGGCAGATTTCATGGGAAGTTTTATGAGACTCCTTTGGGATGTAGGGATAATAGCTTCCCACGGGAAGTTACCTGGAAGATGGGGGGCCATCACCTGTTGCATTATATTTTTGGACCGCTGATCAGCTTGGATTCGTATGGCAGACAATCTGATTAGAAGGAGGATACTTGTCAATTGAGGTTGCACTTGGGAAGGGATGGTGGGAAGGGGAAAGGCGGGAAGGGGGGTGATAAGTCTCACACTCTCTCATCCATTGGGAGGGGGCAAGGGATTTTTGTTCTGATTCTTGCTTGTTTTGGGGGTAGTTCGGTATTACAGGAGAATATGGCAGGTGTTTTGTTTGGTTGGAAGACGGAAGAGTGGATTAGGCTAGAGGAAAGGCGCTGCTCCTCTTGCCTCCTCGGTGGAAAGGAATGCAACAGGAGAACTTTTGCAGGGATAGAATTGCTGGTGCGCACATTGAAGAAGTTACTTTTTCGTAATGCTGTATAGTTTGGTTTCTGGGAGATACATGCTTCTTCTTCATAGTCTAATGACTTTTTTGAATTCATATCAGTAGAGTATCCTTGTCCTTTTGGCTTGACCAATTTTTTTTCTGTGGTACTTTTTTGGGATGTTATTATGGTTAATTTCTTTTATGGTATATTAGTGTTCAGATATCTTGCTAAATACTTTCCATGTTAGTAATTACATGACAAAGGGCTTGGCTGAGATGTGCTGGGTCTGTGTTTTAAGTTAAATAAAATCTTGGTTGCTTGGATCGTGGGGGACTAAATGTCCAACATGATGCTTATTGCCTTCTTAGAAACTTCTCTCTGGTGTCTTTCCCTGCCAATTAGCTGAAGCATTTCTGGCAAAAAAATCATGTCAGCAATACCTACAAAAAAACCTGCTAAAACAGCCATCAGCAGCAGCTCCATGTCTCGATGGAAAACTCTAACTTTTGTAGGCAGCATTCATTGGAAATTTTGAAGACTGTTGGTTTCATGCTTACTGAACTTCGTAAGCAACACGTTTCACTTAAAAAAAATTTGTGAACCGCTTTTTCACAGTCATCCAGAATAGGTTCGCCCTCTCTCTCTCTCTCTCATTAAGTTTACTAAGCGATATTTTTTTTTCTACGGAAACAAACAAGTCTACAATGAGGTGACAGGAAGAAGCAAGAAAAAAGGAGATCAGGATGGCGTTCATCCAACTGATGCTACAGTTTCTCCGTGAGCAGAAGTACGATGACATTCGCCACCAGTAAGTATCTCCAACCGTTTCTCTCTTTCTAATTTCGAATCCTACTTGTTTAAGGCTGTGTTCGGATCAAATGATTTATGGAAGGAAGTGAAAGAACTCGAAAGAGGTAACAGCCTACTTGTTAGCGGTCATAAATTTTGAGGGGAGAGTAAGGTGGGAGATAGGGCTGGAGACATCAGAATGCGTGATTAGTTATACAGGGTTCGTTTGGGTAGTTTTGGTATGAGAAAGAGGTTGAAATTTTTTCATGATTACTAATGGTATTTTCGTAATCAATAGCACGAATGCACGATATTGAAGGGGGATAAAATTTTGACTGGTAGGGATTGGGAAAATTTAGGAAAATGCTTCCATACCCCCCGCTTGTCTGGGGATACCATATCCACCCGATCTAAGGGTGTAGATCGATGCCACGTAGGCAAAAGTGAAGGGGTCAACCGGTCATCCGAAAAAAAAATTTATTAAAATAATATAGAACCCCTAAGAGGTATAACCAAAACGGTTAAAGTATATAACCAATTATGCCAAATTATGCGAAATTGGCATAACGAAAATTTGACTGAAATAACTTAAACCCCTAAATGA